>LQNS02277219.1:2865528-2878125 GCA_001587735.2 Parhyale hawaiensis
TTGTGTCGCAAGCGATCATTGGGGTCTCTTTCAAAGAGTCCCGTTATAGGTACGTCGTTGAAGCCATTCAAGTACTTGAATGTTTCTATTAGTTGCCCCCTGAGTCGTCTTTGCTCCAGAGACATCAGACCCAGTTCTTTCAGCAATATGCGGTACCGGTATTTGAATACTGCACAAGTAGTATCTCTGTTGAAACGCCTGAATTACGGCTACGGAGGTTAAATAAATTATATAATATTAATGTTGATGCTTTGCATGCAGTTCTGCATGACATATGATATAAACTGAATCCTTAATATTCTCTGTAGCTATGTCGCGAATTGTTAAAAAAATACAGGACGAGATCAACGGAAAACTGCAAAAATAGTCTTCAAATAAATTGGACATTACTATTTTATAATCAACTGCAGTTGGACCTTCCAGTCTAGCTTCATACGTTTCCTTTGATTACCAAATGTAAGATCTAACATTTTCCGTAGTGTGAAGTTTTCATTAGATTAGATTAGACGAACCAAGAAGCCCATTCCCAAAGAGACATCAGGACTAACACCCCGGCCTCTTTGAGCTATTGCCATTATGTTAGTGAGGATACAGAGGATTGGGGAAACGAGAGGAGAAAAAAACGGAAGACGAAAGAGAAAAAAGAGAAAGAGAAAATAAAAAATGAAAAAAAACAGAGGGGGGAGAAGAATCTCCGCCATGAATGCCCCCAAGCATGATCGATTGCCGCTGATATACGGAGCTCAAATATATAGATGGAGTGGAAATGAGAAGAAGTCAGCATAAAATGGTCTGGGAAGCTTTGGGCGTTAAGTGTTTGCGACTCGTGGAGGAGGAGTTCTTAGCTGAGGAGGATATCTCTCCCAGTGTATGTCAAGACTATTTTTAAACGAGTTAACCGGCTCCGCAGAAACAACATCAGAAGGTAGTCTATTCCAAATGCTGACTATGTAATAGGGAAAGAACTGCTGACTTAACGTTGTTCATTAGGTGCAGTGTTGAGGCGAGTTCACACGATAGTCAAATGAACGAGTTTCCTTTGCTGATCGTGTGAACATCTCATGGAATTCTCGCACCGACAACTGTGTGTCGGCTATAAAAGTTACTTAAGTGTGAGCTAACAAATCTGTTTGCTGAGTAATTTTCACTAGTTAGTTGCGAATATCGCGTTCAGTTTAGAATACCTATATATATTAGAACTCCGAAGACCATTGTTCTTTAGTTCTAGTTTAATGGATAGCTTACAGCAACACTTTCGGACGCGAACCTGAGTGTCTGTATTTGACTATGAAGTGAATTCGCCTTATTATTATTAAAACTTCAAGCTTGAGCTCCCACGGACAGGTAATACAACCCAAATGAAGCATTTGCAACNCATGCACTAATGCGCGACAAATCCCTTTTCAGAGACTGAGCGACAGCATCACGCAGGCGAGGAGCAGGTATAACAGCTATCAAAGTTGAATCGTCGGCATAGTTGATTATCGTGTTTTCAAGCAAAGAAAACATGTCACTAGTTTAGAGAACGAACAACAGCTGGCCGTCCTAACGGTGTCAAGTGCTCTTATGGTGAGAAAAAGGGCGACTTCCGACGCCCTTGGCTTGTCACAAGCATATTTTCCCATCGTATTTAAAAGTATGGAAGTGTCATGAACAGGAAAAGCTCTCATTTGCAGGTTGCTTAGTCACACTATCGGTGGTCCGACTCCTACTCGACGCCAGCAGATGACAGACTCCAATTCCTTACACCCAGAAACCTCCGACTCTCTCTCCCTAGGAAAATAGACTATAAATTCTTAGTTTCCTTTAATTACCGTAAGGTTTGGCTATTTCGTCACCCCGTGGGGTGATTTCGCCACGTGCAAAATTGTTAGTCATTGCGGCAAAAGTCTTAACAGCAGAAAAATGGTACAAGGTCCATTTCAAAGGTGACAGAATTTTCTTGAAAATGAGACAAAAAAAGGCCCTCAGACAAATATTAAAGAGTCAGTTGGACGCCAAAGTTGTATACTCAACTTCGACGTCCAACTGAGTCTTTAATATTTATCTGAGGGGCTTGTTTTTGGTCTCAAATTAAAGACAATTCCGTCACTTTTGAAATGGACCTCGTTCCCTTTTTCTGCTGTTAAAACTTTTGCCGCAATGACTAAAAAACTGAAAGCTTTGCCACGTGGCGAAAGAACCCCCCGGGTTAACGAAATAGCCCAACCTTACGGTACTTCCAACTCATGGGACAAAAAGGTGCAAGTCGTTACGACTCCTATTCTGCAACCCGGAATGGAATGTAAATTTATTTTTTAGTTGATTTGTTGTAATCTTTTATTCCAGACGGCAGCGATGGTGACTACCTTCCCGCTATTCCGGAGATGATGTGTGCCCCGTTGCTGTACGTGGAAGGATATTTTATTACGCACAGTTTTGATACCGCCCTTAAGGTGGGTAATTATACACTTGCTTTGCGCATTTACTGGGCATTCAACATTGCGGTTATCAGTTAACACGAGTGTAAAAATAGGTAGTTATCACCGCCCATTTGTGCATTGATTGTATTGAGGAATACCATAAAATAAATGATAGCCTGATACTATCAACCTGTGGTGTCGGTACACCTCTATATATAAAAATATTATGTTGCTTTTTGCGCTAAGCTTATACCTAGTAATACTATGCAATTAGCTGTTGAACTAATTAATTGTATAGCTATAGGTAGCTATTCACACACACGGGGCGATTGTTTCAGCCGTAGTTTCTGATATCAAGTCAGTAATGTGCGCAATTTTCCTTGTACTGCATAAGCTATTCCTGGTATTTTTTTTAATTTATACAGTACTTGGTACGATTTCACAGCTGTCTAATGCATCGGTGGTAGTTCCTGCTCAAGTGACAAATATATCTTCGTAAAGTATTGTGTGTGTTTGTGCTTTATATTGTATCATTACATTTTGTTTTATATAATTGTTAAGTTTCATGCTTTTGATATTAATTTTTTCAGATTGCCCAGTATGCTAAGAAGAGCAAGAAAACCCTTGTTTTCAATCTCTGTGGCAGCTATGTGTGTGAAAATCATCCCAATGAGCTTGCCCAGCTACTACCATACGTAGACATCCTCTTCGGCTTTGTTGAGGAGTACAAAACACTATGGAAGCATGTCGATTTGCCCGCACTTGCCTCATCCCAACCAGTAGATGAGCCCAGCATTGTAACCAGTCTGCCGAGCTTACTGCAGGCCGTTGGTACACCGAAGTGTGGGAAGCAAACCACCAGTATTGGTGATGGAAACTTCAGTGCTTCCGCCTCTGGTTCGGCGACCTCCGAAGTTGCCACGCGCAAAGAGTCCGTCATCACCAATGGATCGCCCGATTCTGAGTGTAGTGAAAATAGTCACTTTTTCGATAACAGTGAAGTGCTTTATGATACAGATGACCCTATGTCTCCCATATCTGAAACTCCAAACGTTTTGTCTGTGCCTGTCAAGGTGCGAAGACAGTCTGGCTCTCGCAAAACTCGCAACGGCGACGAGGAAGCGTCACCAACTGCCTCTTACGAAAGACCAGGCACAGTGTTGGCGTGTAGAAAGAAAAACATTACTGCTAATGGCACTCCCAGTTCTTACGCTTCCATGGATGAAGACTTCAATTTCCACGACAAAGTTGCAATAATGACACAAGGGCCCCTGCCCTTACTTTACGTCGGTGTTGATGGTGTTGTGAGAGAGAAAGATATTGAACCTTTGAGCCCCAATTCCATTGTAGATACTACAGGGGCTGGAGATTCTTTTGTTGGAGGATTTTTGGCCTGCCTTAGTCAGGGGCGAAGGTTGGAAGACTGCATCGATGGTGGCATTTGGGCTGCTCGACAAATACTCAAGGAAAAGGGGTGTTCTCTTCCAACTTATCCTGCAAATTATCTATAGACTGTAGCAATAGATATTTTTGTGACGATTTTGATCTGAAAATGTAATCCTACTTAGTTTTGTGTAGTTGTTGCCTGGTGTTTCAGGGTTTGATATATCTGCACTTTTCCTTATTTATGAAGTGCGTATATTTTTTGGTGGAGTTTTTGGAGGGAGTTCTCACATCCATAATTGTTGCGTATAGCTATTGCCTGGTGTTGTCAGGGTTATGTATCTCTGCACTGAAGAGCTGTGTAGTAGCTCCATATACTTCAAGCTTGAGGAAATTCTGAAAAAAATCTCGTTCACAGTAGCTCGTTGTCTTACTGTATCGTCGGAGGCTTGCTTTCTAGCTAAAGAAATTATACACCGCCTTCATTCATTGTATGACGTAGTTGGCTGATATTATTAGATAGGTAGGTACGTATTAAGGAGGGCGTCTCACTGGACAGGTTGAAGTCCAACTCATATTCTCGGTAACGTCATGTCTGATGTAAATAGGAGGGCTAGGTATGTTAGTGAACTCTTATGGAAGATATGGATTAAGTGAAAACGTGATTGATAAGTGGTTCACCTCTCAGGGAGCACAGGATGGACCAAAAGGTCGGGGCACTCATTGGCGAGGTCTGATCGTATATATTGTATGACGGGGAGGGATGCCCCATGGATACTTTTAATTAATTTCACCTTGACGCTCCGATACTTCATCTCTGCTTCACTTCCAGCTTTGTTCTAGTCCTGTGGACAACTTTTTGCCCATTTTCTTTTTTATGATGGAGATCAAGTTTAGGGCGAGGTAGGTACCCTTTAGGGGGCATAGGATGGACCATAGGCCACAGGGTTAGGTTCGCCCATCATCTGTTGTGGGGAGCAACAACCTCAAGGGGATTGTGTAGGTTACTTTAGCCACTAGCTTGGCGTTTGGGACGTTTGTCTTTGTGCCAATTCTCTTATTGGTGTTACTTTCATTAGTTCTTCCTCTGCTTTCCCGACTTGCTGTACCCATACGCGTTGGTCATAGCTATATGGAAAGACCCTTGTGCATGGGTTCCACGTTTCTGTCGACATACTGCATGTTCCCTCATTCTTCCTCTGTGAGATCACCTTAGTTGCAGAAACGGATGCGTAAACTACCTACTCAATATTGATTTCACGTCTTAAATTCCACCTATTTTACACTTAACATTTGATAATTATCGATGTGAACAAAGTGAGAGATCAGAGTTCAAATAAAGAGCTACCTACGGTATCAAAATTGTGAATGAATTAGAAGTATCGATGAATAAAAAAGCGATGAATTAAGGGATTTACCTGTACATGCTCCACTCATGGGCATTTGTTCAGCAAGGAAAATATGTTTACAATACCTACATGCGAAGAATACTGAAGCTAGTGGATAGACCTCAGTAGCTACTGCATAGAAATTAAACGCCTTATTTTCCTCCTCGTTCTGTTCTTTTTCTTCTCTTCCGACTAGTTGTAACTATGCGCGTTGATCCAATATAGGAACATCGACGTGGAAGATGTCCCTCTTCCTCCCCTCCTCCTGTAATTGATCTCCATTGTAGCAAAACTTGAGGCCTGAACTCCACTATATAGGTACTAGCAAGTAGGGTTGCTGTCAATAACGTTCTTCTGTGAGAACTATTACTGGAAATGGTGATGCTCAGAAAAGGCGGTGCCTTTCTAATATTTAAGTTCTCCATCTGAAATTTTTCTACTTGGAAGCATTTATGAGCTTCAATTTGTCACAAATTGAAGAAAACAAATTATTGGTTGTGTTTATGTTGTGTGTACTGCGTGTTCGGTGCAGAATAGATATTTCCGTTCGTTTCACTTCTACTGATGACTTTCTGCTACTCCATTCTTTCCCGCCTTACATTCTCTTACGCGGCGATCTGTCTTGTCATATTTTTTGGACTAATGGGCGGCTTGTCTCTCCCTTGTGCTCTCTTTGGATTGCAGGCGTCTGCGTATATAAATCTTGCATCTCATGATCATGCGAGGTTCTCGTTAGCTCCGGACTCCGCCGTATATGCCGCGCCTGTTTTCTCACTGCCTGATCTCCTCTTCAGTTAGAGGAACCTTCTGTGCGATCTAGGCGAAGCCACTGAAGTGCAAGCAAACCTTTTAATTACTACTATATACTATCATCTTCAGCTACAGGGAATGAATAAGACTCTTGTTGGTCAGCATTTGCGGCTCTACGATCAATGGCAGCTCGTAGCTACTAAAGCATGGCGCAGATCAGTTCCATCTTAGGATATTTACAGTTCTTCCATGAAGTAGACGCAGGCTTCCAATATTGCAACATTGTAATATCTACAGCCGTCCCGTAGCTCATGAGAGAGTAGTAAACATCCTGGTACCTACGGAACTGCGCAGCCGCCCCAGCTTAGTAACTACCAGCCGCCACGGAACACCAATAAACTAGACATACCTGCTTCTATCAGCAGAAGAAATACCATTTGAACAATATAACACTACAGTCGTAGATTTGGCTTGTTCTTCCCGGCTTTGTGGGAAGATAATGCTGTAATGATTTCGCACGGTTTAGCCTGTGCGTTGCACAATATTTTTATTAATTATTCTACCGTAAGTACGTATGTCTAAGAACTATTATATTTATATTTTATAGCTATCAGTATTAATGCTGAACAATAACGTGCCTGTCGTCTCTAGTCTGCTAGTGCTGGTAGCGGCGCTGGTGGAGTTGGTAATTTAGTCTTAGGCATATTGTATTGGGCGTTCCTAATGTTCTGCAACTGTGGCCAGCCACTGAGTGATACCAACCAAACGCTAACAAACCTTTAGTGTCTTCGGTAATTCTTTTTTCGCATGGGTAATCAAGTATAAAATCTGCACGAACTTAATTGCTACCAGATACTATTGTCGAAGTGGTCTGGTTTGGTGACCTGCTTGTAGAGTGAAGCCGAGGGATCATCTCTATGTATGAGGCAACGTCCCAATCGGAAATTTATAGGCATTTATAGTCTACCTGCGAGTAAATAATAGCGGTATCGGATATATGCCCATTAATTTCCGATTGGCGTTAGCTACGCTGCCGAACTGGAGTTCAGTAGCATGCGATGCTGTTGACGTGACGTGGAACTGCCTAATGCAGTCAGTCTATTGGAGGCAGAGTGACGTCCGTCTGTGAGACCTTTAGCTGCATTCTATCTCAAAATTTTGAGACGTACAATTCTGTTGGTTTCTTTTCATAGAACGACGTCGTTTTGCGTCAGGCGCGGAAGTGCTGTCTTCTGTAAAGTTTTTCACGCATACTTCAGTTGGTGGTACGGTGGTTTAACGGTTAGCTATATCAGACACGTCTCTTGGCATGGTAAACCAATTGGAAAAACTCGACCGATCGTAGAGTTCTTGAAACGCTGTCTTGTATCCCTGGCGTTATTCTTCTAACGGAAGTCCTTATATTGACTATCATTTTATCTGTACTCATGTAGTTGAGCACCCCCAATCAGCCTTCGTGACCTGCAGATACCCGAAAATTATTATTTTAGTAATCGCATTTGATCCTATTAATAATTTTGCGCACCCACTGGTGCAGAACATTTGGAATATCCTGTTTGTAGTCCAAAGCTTGGTGTTTTTATATAGAATTATATGTAAAGTTTGTTGTGCTGGTTGTTGAATACAATAATTAGTTACGTATTGTTGGTATTGTCAGTCAATCGCTATGATAGTATTTCGTGAATATAATTAGTGACTTGTAGTGGTTAAAGGTGCAGGTTTAACTAGACCTGCCTTCTAGGTAACTTTTGGTGCTGTGTTACAAAATGTTAGAACTGTAACATCTTAGTGACTCGATATGCTGCGTCACATATATTGGACCTGCCATGACTTACTTACGCTGACTTGCCATGACTTAATAACGTATGATGCATTATGGCAACCTTAACATCTCTGGTCATATGCCAGTCAAGCCTCAGTAGTGTTCCGAAGCCCTGCTCTATATAATAGTTATTAACTTAGTCTCTTTAATTATTATTAAAACTTCGCTCACGGCCCACCACGGACCGATGGAGTTTTTCTTTCTTTTTTTTTCTTTCGTCTTCCATTTTTTCTCCTCTCGCTTCCCCTGTTCTCTACATCCTACTAACATAATGGCATTAGCTCATAGAGGGCCGGGGCGTAAGTTCCGGTGTTTCTTTGGGAATGGGCCTCTTGGTTCGTCTACTGCCGCCTATCTAATCTATTGCTAGTGTGAATTCGTGCTAGTGGATCTGTATTATTGAGTCAAGCATAGCTCACCGTTAACTCTTAAACAGAGTTTAAAATTATACCACATTTAAGAGGCGGAAACCATCATTAGGTAAACAGTGATATTTCAGTACGTAGCTACTAGCTGACTAGGTCCTGTACCTTACTCTTCTTAAAGTATTTGGATCTCTGGTACTGTAATGTGCGAATGAAAGTGAATACATAGAGAGCAACGTACTCTCTTGTGGTCAAAACAAAGCCACTCCTGGCGTCACAGCCAGCCAGAGGAGTTGACCTACTCGTGGGGGGTGGGGATGAACCTGCCGAAATACTATTAGCTGTAATGTCTTTCATGTCTGTCTTGGTCTCGTGAGATTCCTTCTTTCTTATCTTCTTCACTTGAGTAGATGCTGGCAGTCCTGTGTGTACAGTCTCTAGCTGCTGGAAATGCTCGGATAATAAGACTAGCACCCGGCGATGGTCGCATCTACGTCGTAGGTGCACTTTACTGTAGTCAGCAATTCGGGTACGGAGAGGACCTGTTTTTTCTGTGGTGAGCTGGTCGACAGCCAATCCCCGCAAATTTCCACCGAGAAGTCTTCTTCAAGCCGGTCACGCGAACAACAGGATATGGGCAATGGTCCGCTTAGGGTAGTGCCTGGTCCGGAAGCAGGTCTTCGTTTTGGAGTCCAGTAAAACTTTCTGCCTTCCATTGATACATTAAGGGGAGGCTCTAGCAACAGTCAGAAAATGCTCTAGTTACACTTTGCGGTTTTCAGCTGAGTATAGTCATAGGGACGGAGCCGAAAGTCTTTGATCTTAGCACGGCCAGTTAAAGATTTTTGGGCTCTGTTTTACGTAGGTAGTTCCATACATTGGTAGCTTGCTCCGCACTCATTGCCAGTAGTGTTTGAACTGTTTAAATATTAATCTGTGACATCGTCGTGCGGGCACGGAGGCTTAAACCACTGACCATAGACAGCAACAGTACTTGACTCTTAAGTCTGACGCTGGCGGCCAAAAGTCGACAACGGAAAAATTGGAATTTCTGAAAAGCTATTCTTTTCCCCCTATTTAATACCTACTGAAGAAAAAAATTCCAAGGCACCAAACATTTTTCTTGCGGAGATGGTATCTTGGATACGGTGGGGACGCACTTGGGCGCGTGCCTGCATGACTGTGTCTGGACATGTTCATAATAGCTCTTGAGAAAATCCCATTTTTCCCATCTTGGCCGCCAGCCTCAGAGGCCACTTGGACCTAAGAGTCAAGTACTGTTGCGGTCTATGCACTGACCATAACCAAATTTTGGAAAGCTATACCCCACCCTACTAGCGCCGCTTACTAAGCCAATGAATGTGACTCCTTAAATGTCATCTCGGAAATCTATTGGTATTGGTAGGTATTTAAAAGTACGAAAAAAAACATTTGGGCGCTGAGTCATAGTAGAACACATTCATTCGAGTCATAGGTGAACTTGCCTTTAGTTTACTGACGTAGTGAGCTCGCAAAATATTGATTTAGCTTCTTTCCGTTGTGTGTGCAAATGCATTTCGCCGTCGCTCTATGGTTTATTGTGTTGAAGTTTTTCTATATGCCCGCTGTTACTAGAAGTTACTGTGAATTATTCGTGTAGATTTAAGCACATGTTAGAATAGTATCGATAGATCTCAGTTTATGTTAGATCACCCGTTGAATTCTTCACTGCATCGTTTGTCTAATACTTGGATGAACTTTTGACCGTAATAACCCTGTGCCTTCTGTTAGTGATGTGTATTCTAAGTATTGATATGTTTCGAGTGCCATAAAGTGGTCAGTTATTGCAGATGCGGGCGAAAACTTCTTTTGGCTGTGGCACTAATTTAGTTCTTTACGAAAAAAAAAACTTACACGTATTGTAAACGCCCATCCTATGTTATGAGCAGTAGCGCCCCCAGGGGGTTTGTGTAGGTTACCTTAGCCATCAGCTTGGCCTTCGGGACGTCTGTCTTTCGTGCCCACTGTGCTTCCTTCCACTTTCATAGTGCTACTGATCTTACTGTTGTCTGTTCTTCCTTTTCTTTCCCGACTTGCTGTTCCCATGCGCGTTGATCCTGTGTGGGAACACCTTCGTACATGGGTTCCCCGTTTTTCTATCGACATATTATATGACCCCTTTCCTTTCCTAGAAGAGCTTTGTACTTATTTAGGTAGGCTTAAATCTTCTTATACTACTACTTATTAGAAACTTTCTGCTAGTGCTGCCAACCCTCTAGTAGCTTTTATATTAGGTCTTTGATGATTTATTCTCGATGATAAATATATATACTTCAATATTATTGAAAGCCTTGAAGTGTAATGTTACACAAGTTGAGCAACATGTCATAGCTAAATTGTGTTAAAATTTCAGCTGTTTAGGATAAATAAAACTGAAGGTACAAGCAAATGAATTATAATAGTAAAAATTTAGTCTGGACAAAAAACTTCGGACACTAATATTTTTCCATTTTATTTTAGAAAAAAAAAACAGTGTCCGAACTTTTTTGTCCAGACTAAATTTTTACTATTATATTTCATTTTCTTCTAACTTCTGTTTTATTTATCCTGAACTGCTGGAATTTTGACACAATTTAGCTATGACATGTTGCTCAACTTATGTAGAATTACACCTCAATGCCTTCAATAATATTGAAGTATTTAAACATTTTCTGATAAAATTTTTAGGTGTCCGAACCATTATGGCCGCTACTGTATATCGTGCAACATGCAGTGAATCATTTTACGATTCAAATTGAAATTAAATTTTGTAGCAATAGTAGGAACAAAACCGAACGGTCGTTTTGCGTAGAAGGAAGCAAGGAATGAAAGTGGTTTTGCACAGCTTATCGTGATTATGTGCGATCAAGTCCACATGGATAAATTCTGATCGCATTATCCTGGCAGAATAGGTATATGTGGACCTCACGAACCCAAGGGCTATCCAGAGTTCCCTCTCTGCAGAAGATGTTGGAGCTGACGCGCAGTTCCTGCTGAAAATTTAGTTGGGTTAGGTAGGTTTTCTATACTTCCCCTTCTGTTGAGCGCGATGGGCCGCCGAAAGGTGGAAAGAGACTCATCTTATGGGACTCCTATCTGTTCTCGCGTGGGGGACCCTTGTCCCCCTTGTTTCTTTCCTCTGTCTCCTTCTCTTTTCGTTTTTCTTGTCTTGGAGATGCTTCGCGCATGATTTTCCTGCCAGTGGTAGCGCAATGAGCCGACTGAGACTCCACCAGAAATACCGAGATTAAATATTTCTACGGAAGAAAAGCTTTCTATCGTGCACTACAGAGCTTCACTCTTGAATCGTCGCGCTGTATCTGAGGTGGGAAACACTGAATCTAATTGTAGTGTGTACAAACAATATGAAAAATCATCAGACTTTGTTCATGGATTTGTCAATTATGTGGCCTGTAGTTATAAAAAGCGATGAGCACGATAATATAATACTTGTGCTCCCAGTGTAGGTAACCAATTAAGAACTATCCGTCCCTTTGTGCAAATGTATACTTTCGTAGATTTTACTGTGTCGAAGTACAGGTTTGTGGTGGTCAACCATTTATACTCAATCAAATTCCTGTTGCAGCCTTATTTAATTGATAGGTGACTTAATTACGTTGCGGGACATGTTTCAGTCGGCGCTCATGCTCTTCTGCGCGGTGCGAAACATTTTTTTTTTTTATCCAAGAGCTGATCAGCGCTTTGAAATGATTTTAACGGAGGGGCTTGAATGTTACAATTGCTGGCCTTTCCGTCCATTTTGAAACCATTGAATGCACTTTAATACTTAGTACTCTCCTTGTGCGACTTGTGTTTATGTACTTAATTTACTGTGCTACCCGGAATACTATTTATTTATTTATGAACTTTATTATGGTAATAAAATTCTAGGAAGAATTCCTACCTTTATTCTTTGCCCTCGTGTTGAATTTGATACATATAGAAATTTGTAAGTGGACTAATGAGGCCAGTTTTGAAGGGGAACACTCTTGACCAAGAATGGCGCTTCAGTTCCCATGCGCGTTGATCATGTTTGGGAACACCGTGCATGGGTTCCCAGTTTCTCTCTGCATACTATATGTCCCTTGCTCTTTCCTGTTATATCGTTGCTGCTAGGAAACAGAGGCTATAATTTCTGACTCAAACTAATGGCGGGTCTAGCTACTTCAGTATTTCGTAAGGGAAAATAGAACTTCTTAGTTAAATATCTCAAAACTAACAACTTGCGGCAAAAACGTTACTTCTGAAAAAGGTTTTAGAATGTCCCATTTCACCTGAATAAAGTGGTGGCAATAATGATAGCACATTTTGAAATTCCCTGCCACAATATGTTTGGGCATCACGCACCCAAGGGTCCCGAGTGCCTTCTCCGCAGGGGATGTAGCATCTAGCCGCAGTTCCTGATGGAAAGGTTTTGTAAAGTTAGGTAGGCTCTCAATACTTCCCCTTCTGTTTCGGGAGGTGGGCTG
>LQNS02277219.1:2890104-2901626 GCA_001587735.2 Parhyale hawaiensis
CCCTCAGGAGCCTCCTCCGGACAGTGCCCGCAGTTCGGTGTCACAACATTAACACCAAGAGCATCAGTACAGTATCATCCGGTTCATATTTCAACGAAAACGGGCACGACCGGAGATACCTACCGAACATTCCTTGGTGCACATGATGTAAACAAATAGGCGAGCGACTGTGTCGTCATTTTAGGCGAAAAAAATCTCAACAAAATACAGAAAGAATGCTCGTCTACCTGCCGTCTACTCTGTGGGGCAGCGGTATCTTTTGTGTAGACATTATTCAAAAAAGACGACGAAAGAGAATGGATGATAGACAAAGCGAACAGAATCAGAATAAATTGGCGCATTTGGTATTGGAAAACTAAAAGTAGCGTTATTGTTATCGTAGGCTACGTGTGAACCATTGGGAGCTACAGGCGAACTACAGCAGAGAAACCTTTCCTCTCTCGTGACCTGAGAAAGACGTCACAAAATAACTTGCAGGGTTTTGAGCATTTGAAGGAACTGCTTAACTGTTAATCTGAGCTTGGAATTTGCTCACATCTCGTTCCGTTACTTTTCAGCAAGTGAAACTTCTCCTATCTAATTCTTTAAAACTGGAGGGAGAGACTAACCCAGCAATCAAAACAAACAAACAAAGATCATATATTTCTCATATAGATGCTGTGTCAAACATGTTTAGAGCAGAGCACCTTGAGGTTCATTCTTAATACAGTAAAGTCCCAAATAGCGCGTTATTCTTACTACGCGACAGAAAATTGAGTTTGAGGAATTCACACAACGCGATTCATACAGCGCGAATTGTTCAGTAATATTAATAGTCCCCCCTTGATGTTTTCTGCGATACTGATATTTAAGAAAATGTAATTTTTATGCCAACTAAGATAACTTGGCATTTATCGAAGAATTGAAGATACTGTTTTGCACTCAATGATAGCCCAAAGTAAGTATATACGAAGAGGCCATTACATTAATTAAATTTACACATTGTGTAATAGTTTAGCGGAATATAAAAGGCGGGCTATAAGTATGGTACGTTTGTGAAAAAAATTATAACATTAAATCTAAATTTGGTCTAGCACTTAGTTTTTTTTCGCAAATGAAAGAGAAGATTTTAAAGTTTCATATTAGAATAATGCAACATATTTAGGTATGGAAAACAATACCCTCTAAATGACCTCCATTATCGGTCAAGCAATCGCGAGCTATCGCAACGGTGTTGTTCATTACTTTCTCTAACGTTGCTGTTGAAATGTTGTTTTCTACTGGCTGATGTTTCTTTTCAGTTCCTGCAATTCCATCTGCAGCCAAAAAAAGCTCGAGCAAGATGTTGTGAATTTCAAACGATATAGTCAGCTTGCTGATTAAAATAAGCTCGAGCAAAATGTTGTGAATTTGCAAACGATAAATTCAGCCTGCAGACAAAAATAAGCTCGAGCAAAATGTTGTGAATTTGCAAACGATACATTTGCAAGATTTTCAAGGCAAGGTTGATAAGGGGAACGTGAAATTTAGAAGATGCAGAGCAGCTAACCATTTTTTTTTTTAAAGAGTGACAAACAGAACTTACAGAAGCGAGCAAGTAAACAAGCAACGAACAAACCGTGTATTATTCTATAGTGGATACTTCGAAGCTATTAAAAAAAGAATAAATAAATTTAAGTTAAACCTTCCCATTCAGCTCATGAGTCAAATTTTGCTATCGACTGGCGCAATAAATTACGAATTCGCAGCATGACTAGTCTGGAACTTCATACAGGTGCACTGGCTTCGACCCGATGCATCGAAGATGAGACGTTAACCATTAGTTACCTATATGAGACTTAGCAAACCTCAATCTTGCTCGATACACAGGAGTTATCAGCTGGTGTAACGTAATCGGGTTACGTCTAACCCGTACAAAACGGCCCATGCAAGGCGACGAAGCCAACGCTCCTGTCTGAAGTTCCAGAAAAGTCAAACACGAAGTTTTAATTTGACTGGCTACTCCCTTGTTAGGCATGCAGGGCGTTGCCTCACCTCAACAGTGAAGGTGTCCCCAACGCTGTAGGTGAAGAAGAAATAGGCGGAGAGCATGAGTGCTGCCGTGCCCAAGCCCCATTCTTGGTCCACGATGAAGCTGAAGATGAACATGGCCATCGTGATGACGTTGGAAATTATCCGTGCAGTGATGAATGCTGCGTTCGTAGCAATGAAGACTTCCTTGATATCTGCAAACTTTAGACAACACTACCAGTAAATTCATTATACGAGACACATAACAGAAATGATGTTTTATTGCATTGGTGGCGTACCTTTCGGTTGAGAATGGTATCGAAAAGAAAAAGTTGTACAGATTTTAATTATTTGTACTCGATCAAGGCTGTGATTGCTACGCATGGCACTTTTTATATTGAAATGAAATTTTTGCGTGGCAGAAGGAGGGGCGATTCCGGCAGCCAATCATAGGCCGAGAGTAGCAACTACCATAACAGCATCGATAACGAAGTGGAAGTAAAGGTAAAGTAAATTTGGCAACACTCCCTACTGGGGAAACCCACACGCACTGGTTCGTGCGGCGGCTATAAGCCAACTGGCCTCAGAGAAGTGCACGGCTGTAGTCAACTACAGGTCGTCATATGCTATATGGCGCCAACGATGCAACGTTCTTATGCTACGACCCGAGCCCCTATCGTTCTTTTCCAGAAAAAGGTAAAGATTTTGAACTTATTTTTGTTTGTTTTGAATATTAAAGTAGCAAAAATCTAGTATGGACCTCATGATCTCAAAGGATCATGAATGATACACAGATGAATTGTTGTCCATCGCATGTAGCGGAGTTGCAGTTAAAAAGTTAGGTAAAATTCGTAATGCACACCGTATCCCTAACTGTAATTTGATCATTTTTAATTCTAAATTTCTTTATTTTTTATCACTTACAGAATAAAAAATGTTAAACCAGTATGTCTGTGCAAAGTTGAGGTACCTACAGGTGAACACTGGCTGCCCATTATTGTGAATCTACAAGCCAAATGTAAATCTTCTCCCATGTGTTATCTTTAAGAATGATTACCCCTAACACCCCTAACTTGATCAGTACTGCATCCATATGAGAAATACTCTGATGTAATATTATTATTGAGCCAGCAGAACACTCCATTTTACGAAGAAAGACTGAGTTTGAGGAAATCTTAAAGGTAACCAGCAGAGGGCAATGCCTGAAACTCAATTAACTTGGTTAAAGCTAGCTCACCTGCATTAAATTTCAATTAATTTAAACCTGAAAAGCTAAAGTTTGGTGCCCAATCGAATATTCCCTAGGAATGGGCATGGTTAGTAGGTAATAGATTATTAACTTAGGAATCACTTTGAACTGATGAACCTACAACTCTCAAGGCGGTATCAAGAGATCATTACATATGTAGATATATTTGTATATGCTATATTTATACTCCATCTGTAAATATTGGGTGGGTTGCCAAAGTCGATCTAAGCCAAGCTCACTTGACTTGTCCGGAAATGTAGACAGGAATTTTAACTTCGGCACTTTGAATCGTGTTTTAGGTGCCAGGCCGGTTGATATTTCCATTTGGTGGAGTCAGACTAAGTTCATAGTAGGCTCACAGGTAAGTGTATAAGAGTCGAAGCCTAATACTTGCATTAACAAGTGGAAGCCAAACACCTGTCTGAAAATTCTAACAAGTTAAGCCTCAAACGCTAAATTTCACTAAACAATCGAACGCGCATGTAATGGTCATATCAGCTGGTCATGATGTGAACGGATTAAGCAGAATCGACTTTAATTTTACCTCTCATTTCGGAAAATGTTTCCGAGCTCTGTAGCCTTGGAATGAAAATCCTTGAACCGTACGGATGATGAACGGCTAAGCAAAGAGCTAAACAGGGAAACAAACGGGCAAACAACGGACTCTTAAATAGCGTTTAATGTCTTAACCAAGCGGCTTACATAGTGTATTACGTATATACTTCACGGAAACAGTGGAATTATTGCTTGATGCCATTAGCTATTCTTTAATTCATGACTTACCTCTTCAAGTAATATTTCGTAATCCTTGGCTTCTTTGAGAAGCGCTTTCTCCTCACGCTCAGAAGCTTTCTTGCGGTAAACGTGAAGAAGTCGGCCACCCCGCTTCTCCAGAATTATGGTTGCGTTTGACAAACACAAGCGAAAATTCACTAACAAGAATGTTGATCCAAGAGCTGGAATCATTTCACCTATGAAGTTGGTTAATTTCCTCAACGGCTGTGGCGTTCGGCTGAAAAAGACTCCCGCCACGTGAGAACTGAAGTTGAGAAACGTGAGAGCTAGAACTGCTCCAGACATGCGGTCTAGCCTTCGCAAAGTTTGCCTCTTCTTTGACGATGCCACTAACGCCTCATAAGAACTGTTGATGAAGTAATACATCTTAGCTGTTCCTCTGCTTCTGGCAAAGAGAATCCATGCTCCAAGAATGTCACAAACTTCACAAACAACCATTGTCTTCGCGAAGATGAAACTCGTACCAGGGCTATTCCAAAGAGACAAATACGAGGCCCAGTGACACAAGACGCTGTACAGAGTTATCATCTGCACGCCAATGCCATACAGCGCCCAAGCAATGTTGAGTCGTAATCCGTTTTGGGTAACATCGTAATAAAGAAGACCTAACAGCTTCAAAGTCCATTCGTAAACGGCTAGAAATTTTTGGTTTCGAAGACCGCTCCAGAATCCGATGTAACTCATGACGGACTCCCAGGCTCTGATGGATACTGACGTAAACACCACAAAAGCTGTCCCGTTCTCTGTGTCTTGAGTGAGAAAGGACTCTTGGTCGATGGAGCGAAGCACAAAACTTGCACTGAAAGAAGCACACTCCACTGAACATTCGGTCGGAAGGTATGCATTGTTTGTTTAATCGAAGTGCGTGCTGCGCGTTACGCTGGCAACCTGCAGCGTGGCTGATGAAGCTCATTGATGCAAGAGCGACGGGAGGGCAGCCGACGTGCACCAACTAAATGCAGTTTTCTGCTATTGATTGTTACACTATTTGTTCTTAAAAGAAACAAGCGATTATCTGCTGATGTTATACCAACACTACACTGAGTGTTTACTACACTAGCTGTGTCGGGCACTACCACTCGAGGCGCAAGAATGGCTAACGAGAGGCAGCTTAGAACTACACAGAGCGGAACACGCGACATGACTTGGACGGTCGTAATTCATCCACATATAAATGGACACTTATGCTATTGACCATTTATAGGAACGCTAAATACTGAAATGCCAAACACAGCGTTTATAACTTTCATGATAAGCACAATGTTTTTGTCGTGAAATAACACAACCTATAAGAACGAACGAGGGTGCAAAATGCTTCATTTGGGTTATACTACCTGTCCGCGGGGGCCCAAGCACGGAGTTTTAATAATAACTAGCTACGTGCTTTTACGCCAGTTGGGATCACAGGGTCCTAGAGGGGCATATACGAAGGTTATTGATAATATGAATATTATGTTTAATCCATTTGTCAAACAAACATCACTGTAAAGAGGGAATTACATTCCTAGAGCTGGTACAGGGTACAACAGGTGTAGGATCATGGCTCCAGAAGACCCTTAGAGAGAAAAGAGGGCGAACTAAATTATAGAAAAAGCTTATACCACACGTACACGTATTGCTGTTGTTACATATTTACATATAGTGTGACAGCTGCTGATGGCCGTACGTGCGACCTGTCTTTCCTTTGATTCCATCCACTTTCGTGCCGGCGGCCGCCATATAGCACTTTTCTTTTGCATCAACATGAGCGGAGTTTATAACGACGCAATAGACCAGTGCTATAGGGCGCCGCTGCCATGGAGCTAAAATAGGGGGAATCTAGGGGAGAGACGTGTCACAAGCACGGGCATCATCATGATCCGTCGTAGTGTATGTAATACGGGCATAAGGTTTGGCGAGATCCAGACGTCTTCAAGGAAAATCCTTGGCTCACTTCGAAAGAAATGGGGCCAATAGACCGAGTAACACTTGTTCAGTGATGCCCCGTGCTGGTGGAGAATGGTTCGATTAGTTTAGTAGCATGGTTTGCTAGAGCGGCTATTCTAAGCCGCATCGCACCGAAGGTCAAACATTTTATCTCAGCATTTCTGCCGGGAAGTCTTGAGTGACGGCGAACTCACATTAGTGAGTTCTGTGTCTCAAATTTTGGCATGTGCACTCTTTCCGACAAAAAAAAAAAAAAAACAGGGCGCGAGCTACACTAACCTTCCACGGCTCTTCTGAACGAATTAACTCAGGCACGCGGAACAAGGCAAGAAAAGAATAGAGATGAAGACAGAGGAGAGAAACGCCCGTGAGGATGCCTCCTTGCGTGGCGCTTCGCACGAGAAAAGGTAGAAGCTCTGCGGAATAAGTGGGTCACCTCGATCGGCGGCCCACCTCACGGAACAGGGGGGGGGGGAAATTATACAGCAGAGAACATGCCTAATTTTACGAAACTAATCTAATCAGCAGGAACTGCGGCGAGCTGCAGCATCTCCTGCGGAAGAGGCATTCGGGTTTGCCTCTGGGTTCGTGAGGCCCAAATATATTCTAACGGGGAAAGGGCCAGTCAGATGGTGGAGGATGGTGTGAAGTGCGACGACGCATGACACATAGTACTTTGAGAAAATGAACTTGGTTAAATAAATATTCAGAAGTGTTTATTTTATGGTTTATCTGAAATCTGTACATGTAGTTTTTCCTGTAATATTTTTCAATAGGAAGCCTCATACGTTAGTGGTGACGGTGAAGAATGTACAATTTGGTCTCCGACCGTGACCAGCGCATCACGCCATACGGGTGTAGGCAAACAGCTTGTGACTCGCAGCTCATAGGGAGGTGGACAATAGGATCAAATGGATGCCACAGATGCAATCAATGCTAGAGTGAGTACAAACGTTCTATTTCAGCGCTATAACATAGGAACAGGTTGTAGTAGGAGCCTACAAATTATCTCCCTAGATAACTCAGCGAGAAGGGACCAATTATCTCTTCTCAGCGTCGCTCGCCGGCCTGAGGAGCGAAAATGTTATGACAAAGGGCTTGGAGACTGTTTGGGTGTTAACAAAGCGCTTGGTACACAAAAAGTTTATTACAAACATAGGAAACACGCGTTTACCACAGTAATCTAGCACAAATAGGAGTAATACACGCTCCCAGTATCTAAAATAGTAGTGCCAATACCTACAATAACACACCTGAGGGCATGTACCACCAAAGTTCCCGCCGTCGAAGGCTGCTACTCCGGCACAAGAGTACTTACGTGTCCGCTATTACCCACAGCTACAAGCTGTGACTATACCAGTATAGGGTGGACACGATATTTAAGGCTCTATATAGAGTACCGTTGATAGTCCTTCTGTAGTCGAATATCACTAGTTCGGCGAACCACGGTGACAAGAAAACTAAAAAAAAAGAAAGAAACTAAACTCTCGACTGACCGTTCACAATGAATCTGCCGCTAGCGTCAGGTATCACGCAACAGGACCGAAGAACAAATAAATGCAAGGGGGGGGGTAGCAGATACCAGTGGATACCGGTAAATCTCAATAGTTACTCGTGTCGCCCATCACCGGAGACATAGGCATGTACGATTAATTTTTAGTGGGTCCCGTACTCGGAAGCGTCATCTTACAGCAGGTACCTGGAAACCGACCGCAGCAACGGTACCTCTCATCAGATACAGGTCGAAAATCGTGTTTAGATATCGTTGATAACAGTTGGTTAAATTAAAGCAGTAGAGGTATTTGACAGTAGTTATCGCCAAGTCCCATTGCAATAAATGGACAACGTAGGTCAGAGACGATCACGGCAGACGCCAGTAGGCAACCATAGATGGCCAAACTACCAGTAGGAGACCGAAGACCCCAGCGATGACCAGCGTATACCGGCCGGGAATAACGCGCACGAGCAGATAACCGGACAACTGAAGACGACAGAAGATACCCGCAGGTCACCGCAACTGCACTGGTGTCATTAGTTGGTTGTAGGTACCCGCAAAACTTCGTAGGTCACACTATGCACATGCGCAAATCCCGTAAATGAACGTTAACAGCAGAGGTTATACATTACCACTCGGATTCACCAGATAACAGGCGAAATCAGAGACAGCCGTACAGATATACATCCGTAGGTTTCGGTAGGTGACAAGTAGACTCACAGTTACCGATGATTAACTGCAAGTAAACATGGGTCACTAGATACCGATTGGTGATGAGGTGTCTCAGTAAGTGACCCGGGAATTGTATATGAGCAGTAAGGTTCCGGTGGATATCAGTTGGTATCGGTCGTCACAAATGGGCAGAGTAGATAAGAAAGAATCAATGTAGATAGCAGCAGATAATCGTAGATGGTAGCAGTCAAACAGTTAGTGACGGCAGATTCCAGTAACTGTCAGCAAATGATCACACGTACCGGTAAATAATCGGAACTGTAGAGATCAGTACATGAGAGTTGGTCACCGTATTTAACAGTAGGTACCAGCCGATAACAGGTACCACGTTTGATGACAGTGTCAGTAGTTCACTAGACAACGGTGGAACAGTAGCCACCGGTAACTCATAGGAGACGTGAGTGAAAACCGGAGGACGCAGATTGGTCTCAGACATAGACACCCTCCTCCTTCCACGTGAGAACAAATAAATTCCTAACTATTGCAGTTAAAAATAAGAGCGTTAAACAGGGGAAGGAGGGCACAACCTATAAGAAGATGGAAAGGAAGCAAAATAAAGCTCAAAGTATACACAGAGACAGTAGAAAGAGAGTAAAAAGAGAGTAGACAGAGAGCAGAAAGAGTAGACAGAGAGCAGAAAGAAAACAAAAAAAGCAAAGAGAAAACAGAAAGAAAGTAGATAGAAAGCAGACAGAAAGTAACAGAAAAATGGAGGACCGAAAAAAAGAGGCAGGGATGTGGAAAGAGAAGCGGAAAGAGAAAACAGAAAGGGAAGCAGAAAGATAAGCGGCAAGAGAAGCGGAAAGAGTAACAGAATATGTAGTAGCGGAAAGGAAAGCGAAAAGGGAAAAGAAAACCGGTAAAAAATGGATAGAAGAGACATAAGAGAGGCATATGGGAAGTGCTGTAGCGGCACAGAGAAATGCCCGAAATGGAAAGCAACACTGGACACATTTGATATCTGGTCCGAAAGGACCCCTGCACGTATGCTGATTCCTAATTCCTATACATCAAGAAGTGTACGGAAAAATAGGTGGCTCACCAACAAATGAAACCGTAAATGCATTGCTCTGTAAAACCAAGCTATTGGGAAAAAGTAGCAATGAGCAAACTTGCTTACTTGGTCCACAAACAATCGAAATAGTTATCCTGATGGAAATTTCGCTATTCGTATTATCTGGCACTCCGAGCCACAGCGGCATTTGCGCAAAGCGCCCTCCAAAGCAAGCACGTTGGGAAAAACTATAGAACTCGAGCATGCCTAGGGCCCCAACAGCAATCCTATCAGTCCCGGGCGGGCAAAGATTCCGCAAGTGCCAGCACCTCAGCAGAAAAGAGAGAAGAGAAAAGCGTAAGCTGAAAAGTAGAGGGCAAAAAACGGGGAAAAATCTATACAATCATAAAAGACATGACAGCGGCAATAGAGAAGTGGAAACATCTGTCAGCCCTGGAGGCCAGAACTACACGCTGGGCAGTTCCCAATCGGCGATACTCAGAGTGTCACCGCCCTTCGATAACAAAAATCACAATTTAAGAGCCCCTAATACGTTCTTCTACAATTCAATAACGTCATAAGGATTACTATTTGTTCAAACTTTCATAAATCAGTGCTAGCTGTTACTACTAGGGGAAAAGGAAGGAAGAGACGCATGTTGTGTCATACTGTGGAACCCATACAGGATGGGCGCTTCCGCACAGGACCAACGCGTACAGGACGGTAAGTCAGGGAGGATGGGAAAAACCCATATGAAAGTAACATCAGTCGGATATTTAGAAGGGGAACTAGTGTTGCAGCAGAAGATGATGAATTATTATTATTCGAATAGAGCAAGCCTCCGTTTCCACAGCAATGCGATCCAACAGAGGGAGAAGCAAGGGACACCGTACACGACAAAAATGGGAAGCCAAGGCACGCAGATGTTCGGTAAATGTGCATATTAAGGGCATCAAAAAAAATCCTTTTTATTGTTTAATTGATGTATTTTTTGATGTACAACACGAATCTGAAGTCCGTTTGTGGCGTCGGACCTAGTTTTTGAGATATTTGTCTCTGAAGTTCCCATTATTTTCCTAAGGGGAAAAATGCTCGGCGATGGCAGAGCG
Source organism: Parhyale hawaiensis (assembly GCA_001587735.2). NCBI lineage: Eukaryota > Metazoa > Arthropoda > Malacostraca > Amphipoda > Hyalidae > Parhyale > Parhyale hawaiensis. The sequence continues at coordinate 2,900,394 of LQNS02277219.1, forward strand.
TAGTGGAACAGCTTTTAAATACGTTTTAAGTGTTGTGCAGGTATTTATCTTAGGTTAGGTTAGGTAAGGTTTGGTTAGGTAACCTAACCCAACCTAACCTTACCTAGCCAAATATCTCAAAAACTAGGTCCGACCGTCACAAACGGACTTCAGATTCGTGTTCTACGTCAAAAAAATACATCAATTAAAAAAATAAAAAGGGTCTTTTTTTGGATGCCCTTAAAATGCACTATTACCAGATGTTCCCACACAGGTCCAAGGCGTATGGGAACAGCAAGTCAGGAAAGAAGGGTAAGACCATAATAAAGCGCGAGCAAGTAGGAGCATGAGACCGGAAGAGAGCAAAGTGGGCACGAAAGATAGACGTCCCGCACCCCTAGCTAACCACTAAGGTAAGCTACAGCATTCCTCCGGGGCGCTGCTTTCCCCCGACATGAGAGTGAACCTAGCTAACGAAAACTGCGCATGGTAATTCACCACATTTACTGTCAATGCACGAGGATTCAAGACCGTAACATTGGGTCCCATTTGCGTCGAGAGCAAGCACCTCCATACAAGGAGCAGCGGTTTCGCATACGTTGCAAACCTAACTAGAATTACTGTTACACCCAAGGACACACCAAGGGCACCTCCGCCCAGTTCCATTGCACGCGCTTAACTAGCGATTTCCCTAAGAATCGCCACAGCGCAATTTAAGGCTTACTGGTATCGGGAAAGCAGAAACGTGTAGTTAAGCCCTCGAAGTAAATATAAGGGGAGGGACTAGACCCTATTTTTTGAATAGAAGCTCCGCCCACTAGCTCTCTTCAGGTGGCTGTCGCTCGACGGCGATATTGGGAAAACTAACGTCAGTTTAAGCCGAATTTTTCTGAACTATTTTTAAATAAAATAAAGATATAAATTGTTGTGAGTGTATTTTTACTTTAACTACAGTAAAGCTCTAATAAATTTTTTAGTGTGAAAGCCATTCCGCCGTGTGGCGGCGGCATGCCGATCCTCCAGCCTGAGGCCTGTCGCATTCAAATTGCCTCAGAGTTACTCGGTGTTACGCAGCGTTATTGACTCGGTGTTACGCTGTTAAGAGAGGTGAATGAGACAGGATTTCTCAGAGCGTAACCCCGAAGCAACAAAAACAAACCCAATGTAAACACAGACATTTATTCGTAATTATTGCTAATTTTGATGAAATAGCCTCTAAAAATTACGTGATAGGTGCCTGCAGATCTTTCTACT
>LQNS02277219.1:2934659-2948543 GCA_001587735.2 Parhyale hawaiensis
GTGTCCTACACGTCCAACAATCATTATAGTTGCACAAAAATATGAATCAAGGCATCTTCGAACTTTTTTAATCTTTCTATAGGATATAATTTTAAAATAACGTTGGTTGAAAGGCTTCTAGAAGAGCAGATGAATTCAACCTGCAAATGCCAGCATGTATCACAAGCACTTTTAGAGCCAAGTTTATCGTCTTTAAGATGCGATAAATCAAGTGAGCTTAATCGAGAGCAGTATGGCATTGTGAAGAAAGAATCATGTGAGTCTATAACTCAATGTTTTTTATTCTATTTATTTTCGTCCTCTACGAATTTTTTTTGGCTGTCTGAAGGACAAAATTTCGAAGGAACGTTGTTTAAAAGGCTCGTTAAAGAGCAGATGAATTCAACCTGCAAATGCCAGCATGTATCAGAAGCACTTTTAGAGCCAAGTTTATCGTCTTCAAAATGCAATAAATCAAGTGAGATTTATAGAGAGTAACATGGCATTCTAAAGATGGATTTATATGAATGAATACCGCAATGTTTTCGATTTATTTTCGTCTTCTACCAATGATCTGTTAACCTCTATAATTTGAAACTGCTGCAACAAAAATTGAATCAACGTTGAGCGAGCGATTGAACGCCGAGATAAAACTTTGTAACAATATTTGTAAAAAAAAAAAACACGTTAGATGGCAAAACAAAATTACTTTCCTTCCGGCGAAGTAATATTAAAGCAAAAGTCTATATATAATACGCATAATCCACACAATTGTTTGGTAAAATTAAAAAAAAAAAAACATCAGCTGCTGTACGCTGCGCGTGTTAGAGCAGTATAACAGAAGGGTCGCGTCCGACTCGCGTTAATTAACTTGCAAACAAAATACCCAATCGTATTCCACATACCTAAACTGTCTTACGAAATGATGTTGATGAAACTTGCCAATGTTAAATCCATAATTTTCCAATGATGCTGTAGTTTTGACGATTAGGAGAGGCGGATAAGTTAACGACGCGTACGCAACAGCACAGCTTAGGCAAACATTTTACCGTAACTCTCCGACCGGGTGCGTGCCACTTAACGGACAAAAAACCTAAATAATAATAAAATTTCACCCTTGAAAGAGCTAAAAACAAGTTTGTAGATGCTTTGATACATATTTTTGTGCTACTATAATTATTGTAGGACAAGTAGGACACGCTGGAGGCCCAAATGAAATGATGGAGAAACAATGTGAATGAGCTGCGTATTACCGTACTTGAACTGAGTAATGAGTACAGCTTAGCTCCGCCCCCTGGGTTAACCTGTTGGTCTCATAATTCTTGCTGTAGACGGGGTAACTATGTAAGAGAGTTCAAGGGAGGATTTCAGCTCATTTGGTAGGTCGTTTCACAAAAAGGGCCCAGGTACTGAAAACATTTTTTCCAAAGTTGAAGGCATCTATACGCAAAGGTAGGTAGTTTTCCTAGGAGTTGCGCCCCCCACAAAACACGCGTTATTCTAAAGAAATGTTTAATTGAACTATTCACACCAAGTCATCATTATTCAAGTGATTCAAGTACTTAGATGCTGTAGATTTAACAAAAAAAAAAAAACAGAAATTGAATTAAGACAAATTTTAAATTAGAGCACTCTGAAAGTGCATACCTCCGCCAAGCAGGGCAGCGGTAATGAAAAATTCAAATCGGCTCTGAAATCATGATATTCTTTGTATCAACACCAAAGTCTGATCACTTCCGCTGTTTGATAGTAATAACAGTGTCTGTAATTTTCTTGGAGATCCGTTCATAGCTTTTTGAGTTATTGCGCCAGCAAATATCTTACCAAACATAAGTCAAACACACAAACGGACCAATCGATAATCATCTAAATTAATCAATTATGTCGTTTTACATTACTAACAATTCCTGAAAATTTCACCAGGATTCATCCATAATTTTTGAGTTATTGCAGCAACAAACATAAGTCAAGCACACATATGGACTAACCGATACCACCAAAATTTAATCAATATTGCCTTTTAACACTACTAACACTTCCTAAAAATTTCACAAGGATCCATCCGTAACTTTCGAGTTATTGCGCTAACGAACATTCCAACAACCATAAGTCAAGCACACAAACGGATCAACCGATCATCACAAGAATTTAATCAATTATGTCTTTCAAATATTACTGCCTATTTTTGAACATTTTACAAAAAAATCATCAATACTTTTTGAGATATTGCGCTATCAAACAGAAAATCAAATACAGCGACAAACGAACGAACAAACATATCACAAAAATTTGATCATTTACTCTCTGTAATAAACCCAACAACTCTTGTAAATTTCATGAAAATCCGTCCATTAATTTTTAATTTATGATACTTACTAACAAAAAATAGGCAGACTAATAAACAAACGGATGGACAGATCTTTCCCAAAAGTTAATCATGTGTTCCTCCTAACATTCCTAACAACCCATGATAGTTTCATCAAAATCTGTCCATAACTTTTTGCGTTATCTTATGACAGATAGACAGACAAACCCGTTGGAAACATAACCTTCTTGGCGGAGGTGATAATAAATATAATGTCAACTGATCATCAAATAAAATCAGATGTTTCGGGATTGTATCCTTTCTTAGGAGAACTAAAGTGCCGAGTATACAAAAATCTAGCAATAAAAAGTTCTTTTAGTTTTCATTCTTAACCAACGGGGAAAGGGGAATGTTTTGTAGGCAAGGCGTAAAATACAAATGAATGCAGCTCAGAGGGGCCGGATGTCAATGCCTGTACAGTAAAGGATTGAGGATTAGGTATGAAGTGTGTGTAGAGGTACAGCCGATGTCATTGTGTTAAGGCTAGGTTTTGTTTTATGAATGTAGAGGGATTCCAACAATGTGAGTTGGAGTTGGGGTGAAAAAATCAATGATGAAGAAGTCTTTGTTGCTGATAGGATGGTTATTGTGCTCTGCGTGGAGGCGGGGAGCAGAATGAACAGGTTTCGAGAGTGGTAAACTGGTGCTACTGCATACGTCTAAATGCTGGTCTATTTTAGCTTTGTAATGTAGTATGAAGCGTTGCAGCTTCGACATTGGTAGTTGTAGATAACACTAAAAAGTACAGTGCGTTACCTTTGATTATGCTAATAGGTACCTACAATTTTTTACTAAATTTTTCAAGACGAGTGTCTAACTTTGAAATATCAATATTAACTAAATGTATGGCTATGTTGCCAATACAAACAGCACTTGGAAAATAAATATTTAGCCATTTGTTAAGTTTATCATACAATTTGCTTATTTACGTGTTTTTACTGTTACCTCAGATCATGCATCAAGCTAATAAAATCGTCATAGAGGAAATAAACACAAGTGAACAGGAATATTGTTATTATACGTCCAAAACCAAGAAATTATAACCAAAACAACTCAATAAACACTGAAATAAGTGTTCAGTAGGAGTAAACATATAAAGTTAATTTTGAACATGGCAACCTCCATTCTTCATTATCTACAGACTCTGTCAGGTTTGATATTTCAGATGGTGGAATAGAATCTGCTGCTGTTTTTACTGCATTCCACAGGCTTACTTTGCTCGAAAACTGCCGACCATCTTCATAGACCTTCCTTTTGATCATTGCCCAGAGGTTCTCANGGATTTGAATCAGGGCTATTCGCTATCCAGGTCATAATCTTTTTTGCATTGAATTCTCCATCCGCAAGCCAATTAACAGTGTACCGTGTTCGGTGTCAGAGAGCGTTATCGTGCTGAAATACCAATTTGGATCTGGGTGCGATAGTCTGCTCATCAAGCCTTGGAATCACTTTGGCTCCAAGAAACTGCAGTACCTTTCTGCATTCAGTTTAACTCTTTCTGCCACTTTAAATGGACCAAAAGGGGGTCACCTTCTATCCCAGCCTAAAACATTATACCTCCACCACCTTGTTGAGGCTTAAGCCGTGTCTGTTGAGGTCGATCATGGAGGACCCATCCAGACGCCCATCCATCTGGACCATCAAGAATGGCGCGACGTTTGGCAGTAAATATGACATTGGAAAATAAGTTTTTATGTTCTCTTCAGCCCATTTGACCCTATTTTTTTATGAGTTCTTGTTTGAAGTGGTCGTTTAGTTGCCTTTTTCACTTTCCCTATCATGTGCAGAACCTTACATCTTGTCTTTCTGCTTAGTAATGGCGCTCCAGCGTCTTTAAATATCGCCTTACTTGTAGAAAGTGGTTTTCTAGTGATAGAAACATTCAAATGTCGCATATGCCGAGCAGTCAATTTCCTCGCAGAGGCTCTATCCGGAGTTGTCCTGTTGACTTTACCTTCAATTGCATAAGCCTTAATCGTTCGGTGATCACGCTGTAATTCCTTGGAAACATCGAGTGTCGTCTTACCAGAAGCCAATAGCGAGGTCACTTTGATCTTTTCTTCACTTTTTAAAACGCATTTCTTGCTCATGTTGACTAGAGAGTGATGTTGCGTAATCTGGGGTAACAGCAGAACCCCGTGCGATAAGCAAATATTGCGAAAACGTGGGAAGTTGTTCCGTTTTCTTTTTCTCTAATTGTTTTTATAGTTACAACATACCTGTGCACTAACTTACTATTCACATTTTAAATGTTTGACACTTATCTTGAAAAATAAGTAAAAAATTGTATTTACATAATCAAAGGTAACGCACTGTAGAAATGTGGGAGCTTGTCTTTGAATTTAAAGTAGGACCCTATGGTAAATGAGGTTTTCTATTGAATGTTAAAGTTTATGTGGGGGTGGACTTCTGAGAGGAACGTCGTTAGAGTGTTTACAGAGTTGTCAGAGACCCTGTCGTATGGAACCAAGTAAAAAGTCTAATTTATGGGCAAATGGTTTACTAATTCCCGGATCGAATAGCCGTCTAGGAATATTTTACAGTAGTGGTCAAGAAAACTGTTCGTAGAAAGTCTATTTCATTTCAAGTGCAAGATAAGAAGAAGACAAATGGTATGCATCGAACAGTTTTTAGTGCATTGGTTTTAAATTGATCGCAGCAGTGACTGAAGAAACTTGTCCCGAAACCTCAGAATGGGGATTTTCTGTATACTCTAGGGGTAGGTGTTGAGTTTCTGTTTGTTATTAACATATCCAGAAAAGTTGAACAATGGTTTGCTTGGTTTTCAGAAGTGAACCTCATATCAGGGAGTTTACTATTAAAAATTAGCAAAAAATGAATCACAATCAGTCTGGGTTTTGAATATGTGGAAGGCGTCATTTACACAACGCTTATATTGGATCGGTTTGAAGTTATCTGGGCACTTGTTAAGCTAAAGAGTTCGTGATGGCATAGAAAAGTATTTACTAACGCGGGACCGAGCGTGGAGTCCATGGACTCTACTACTATTTGCTTGTATAGTCTATTGTTAAATATGAAGAAAGAATAATTTTTAATCAAACTAAGAAGAATTTTGAAGGTGGGTTGGTCCATGTTGTGGAATACGTCTGCGTTGTCAAAAATTTTGTTGTATATGATATATCTATAGTTTCGTCTAAGAGTTTGTTGGTGAAGAGAGAGGTGATATCAAAACTAGACAAGTAGGCATTGAAAGTCAGTTGAAGGTTTTTGATACAGAACTAAGTAATGTACAATATACTGACTGGCTGTTAAAGGCTCAGGTAATGGCCCGAGAAATTTTACAATTGGGCAAGACGGGGTATCATAGGCAGTTAGAATTGGTCGTAAGGGGATAGTGGCTTTATGTACCTTCGAGAGTCCGTAAATGATTTCAAGGGAAGCACCTGAACGACAAGAACGGAAGTCATGCGATCAGCGGCAATGTTGGTGCTCGTCTGTAGTGTGAAAGAATAGGATAATTTAATTAGATTCTGGCGTTGCACTGTCGAGCTCTGTAAAGCTTCGGTGACGGGTCCTGTCGACCATTGACGAGAGACTGATCGACGAGCAGAAACAGATCGCCAACTTTATGAGGTCCCTTTAAAATTAACTACTTGCTTCGTTTTTTCAATAGGAGCAATATTTTTCATTCCATCGTTTCAAACGTCAAAAACTGCATCTGGCGCCACTCTCTAGAAGAGTATGCGTCGCCCGCACGGGATAATCCCGGTAAGCAGGTAACGCTGGTCTGGGTTATGAGTAAAGGGTCAGGCGTGAGAGATTCCAAGTCGTTCACGGAGTTGCATATACGCGCAACGGAGAATTGTTTAGTACGTTTTCCACTTCGCACAGCGAGGTTTGCAGACTCTAATCTGCCAGTCTGACATTCTGGTCTCTGCAAAGGCAAACAAAAATTTGTGCCCCTTTACGCATCTCGCGCTTCCATAAGCCATCGAAGTCCAGTGTTGTTAACGGGGGAGAGGGGGGGTAAACTTTTATTTTTCAAGTGTCACTGCTGCAGTCAGCTTTCGGTCCGTTTGTTCCACTACTGCACGGCGATCCAAAGAGCCTTCTCTCCGTTGTTGCTTTTCTTTTTGCCGCTGTCGGAGCAATAGCCCCGACTAGTCCTCACAGTGCGATAAAGTGACGTAAAGCGGAAATCAAGGAGACTATACCTAATGAAGCTGGCATTTTCATGTGAAGCACAAATTCGTAGCCAAGTGTCAACGGTAGACGTCGGTCACAGAACTTTTTGGGCACCGAAAATGACCTACGAGGGTTAATCCAAAAGTAGTGCCTCTTATTTTTCGGACTAAAAAGTTGAAGAGCTATAAAGACAAAAAAATAATTAAAACGAGCGACTTTTTGTGCTCCAGATTTTATATCTCCATGTAGTCACAACCATTCTCAAAGTCTTTTCGAAAGCAATGGACGAGATCCTTACTGCCTCGGTCGTAAAAGCCAGCTCCTGCTGAGTTAGTAAAGTTAATTAGTTACGGTATAGTCAGAAAGTTTATGCCTCCGTTTCCGAGCAGAATGATATCGCAGAGGAAGGAACAAGGGACGTATAGTATGTCGATAAAAACGGGGAATCCATGTACGGTGTTCCACACAGGGTCAACGCGCATGAGAACAGCGAGTGGGGAAAGAAGAGGAGGAACAGATTAAACCATGAGCAAGATGAGCAAGTAGGAGTATGAAATCGGGAAGGAAGAAAAGTGGGCACGAAAGACACATGTCCCGAAGGCCTAGCTAATGGCTGAAGTACCCTACATGAGCCCTCTGGGGTTGCCGGGCCCCATAACATACGATGGGCGAACCTAACCTAATCCTATGGCCTATCCTATGCCCCCTGAGAAGCAGCGCCTGATGAAGTGGTTCATTTCTTCACGGGTGCGATTACGGCGTTTATGTCGGAAAAATCCTGCCCACATAATGCTTTCTTTAGAGGTCCGAAAAAGTGGAAGTCTGACGGTGCCAGGTCGGGACTATACCTTGGGTGAGACCGCAACGTCCCGCCAAACTTGATTACACATCCCGAAGTCGTCCAACTTGTGTGTGGCCTAGAGTTGCGTTGCAAACAGTTTCCCTTTTCTGTGGCCTTGTACGGGCAATCATGGCCTTCAGGTTGGTCAACGTTTCGACGTAACGGCCAGAGTTGACAAATCCAACTCTTCTCGTATTTCATTAATGGTTGTCTGCAAACAGGTGCGGATGAGTTGATCGAGGAGCCCTTTGCTCTCCGGGGAGGTGGCTGTGCATGGGTGTCTGTAGCTCACTTTCTCACTCACGTCTCTGTCGCCACTCTGAAATCGACGATCCCATCTTAACTGTGTTGACACCAATTACATTAGTTCGTAAGCGTTCATCAGGCGCCGGTGAATGTTCACTGGTTCATTTTTTCTGTCTAAAGGAATTCAGTGATCCATCTTTTGCTTGTGATGCACATCCATGACAGGGATTGCTTTCTTAGTGTGTCACGCCATCAATCTCTGCAACTGAGCGGTAAAAACTTCAAGTCATTAGTACAGCTGTTCACCCATAAAAACTGGAATTAGCAATCCCCTTGGATCCCGGGAAGAATGAAAAAATTGAAGGTATTACTTCCGGAATAACCCTCGTAAAATTAGCAAAAAAAAAAAAAAAATTAGGAATATACCATTAACAACGGCTTCTGTATGCGTGCACCTTGCCAATATTAGCAGTCTTTGCATCGTATGAACTGTAAGTTATTTTGCTTGGGGTCGCTTAATTGAGTTGAAAATATTTTATGGAAGTATTATCAATTTGCTGTCAGGCCCACTTGGAAGACGTGACAGCAGTGGTGGCACCAGGAAATTTGCCCTAGAGGAGGCTGAGGAGTAAGAGGGAGGGAGGTTAGGCAGGGGTTTCGCAATACAAACATAGATGTTTGTTAGTTACAAAGTAGCAATATATTATGCCTAGGCTCAGGGGGGAGAGGCTTAAGCTCCCCCCCCCCCACGCCTCTCCTTTTGGTTTCGCCACTGGTGAATAGTCAACCATTGTGTGGTCTGTGGAATATAATTACCGCAATATATGACTACTATGCTCTGGCGAAATATGTTACGGCTATTGTTAGATAGGGCTAAAGCAGTCGAAATTAACACGTCAATAGCTAAAATAAAAACAATTATTTTCGACGGTGTTAATTTTGAAGTTCGCACATAACAAAAAAAAAAAAAAAAATGGGTTCAATTCGCTTTTAGGATCATCATGCATTTTTGACATTTTGAAGTCTTATCTAAGTAGAAGGACGTATTTTATGAAGCTTTTCATTAATGACGTTTTTTCCGCAAATGCTTAGTTTTCAAGATATTTGACTTTGACGTTTTTATTAGCGTCCGACATTGCGGCATCTTGTTAATCAATATAGCGGCGGAACGCACTGTCGCTGTACACTGGTTTTTATAATTTTTAATACCCATTAGCAAAACCAGATTTTTCTTCATAATTTTATGATACTTGAAGTATTATAAAGGTTGAAAGACTAATTTTCAAAACATTTTTTTTCAAGAATGACTTAGGTAGGAATAGTAGGGACGAAATAATGAAGAAAGAGAATTATGACCAGTGCCTGGCGCGACGCCGCGACCCGTGATGAAGGCGTGAACAGGAAAGAAATGGCTGTTGCAATGGATGGTGGTAGTGCCGGTTGCTCCCTGGAATATTTCGACCGTATCAAACAATTTCACAATGATGATAATGCTAGTGTGAAATTCTTAATTTTGCATAGTGTAATTCTTTCAAGTGAGAATAAAAAGGTAAGGTATTTTAATGTTAAACCTTCATTCATAATCGATACTTTGAAATCATATATAGGTAAAAGAATCCATTTTAAAACTTTTTTTTGAAGGACGTTTCCGTCGCAAGTGCTCACCTACTTTTCAAGATAGCTGTCTGACTTTGAATTCTCTATCGTTTCTTTTTCATTGATATACTTTTTTCAGGCAACAATGTGGTTCTTGCTCATATAGGTTAGGAGGCCAGGCCTGGTTCTGCATATATCCTATGAAAAATATACCAAAATTGTAAAGCAATACGCGTTACGCCGCAGTGTTGGAAAAACACCTGCCTCTAGATCGAGCGACACGGCCGTACGGCGGATCGTAATGGAAACTTCAAAGTCCAGTATCTCAAAAAGTATGAATTTGTGGCAAAAACGTCATTCGTGGAAAACGTCTTAAAATTGGTTCTTCTACTTAGGTATGACTTATAAATCTCGAAAATGCATGATGGTCCTAAAAGCAAATTTTCCCAAAAATTGAGAACGTTCTTGGTTATAATATACGAGGCTGCCTGAGAAAGAAAAAAATACCAAACATTCTTGTAACATTCTGCTAATGTACAATAATTATTTCTAGTTGTGCAGTTACTATAATGTAAATACTTATAGAACAATGAGAAGAAATCGAAGGTTTTATTACCTTCACCAGAAGATTTTCGAACATTAAGGCCTCTTCCAAGGTGTATTGGTTGGCTGGCATGCGTTGGTTGAGGCTGGCGCGGATAACCTTGGACATTTGCTGACCCTTTACTGTCAGAAGCTGGGCCGCGGTAAGGGAACACGCCCGGAAGTTCAGTAGCACTATGAACTCCGCTACAAAGTAAACGATGCATCATTTTTATCAAAGACCTGCGATGAGTATGAAATCGTGCCGAAGGTTGTGAGGACCGCCAGCGCCATGGAATAGCAATCGGATCGGGTGATGGGTTCAGCAGACGAGTTTTGAAATTGGCAATGAGCCTTCAGTGTATTCACGAAGTGCTGCATTTTTGCTATGCCTTTGGACTTGGCGAACAGTACAAGCGCCGCAAGCAACTGACTCAATTCATCCACTACCATCAATATGCTGAAGATGCCAAAGTTATTTTTATCTCTTGTAAGCAGCACGTCGCGCCACTTGTCAAAGCCCAACATCAAGTAAGACAAGCGCATCGTCAACCCATACATCATCCACGCACTACTGAATTTCACTCCCTTTTCAGTGACTGAATAGCAGGTGACGCCAAGTACTTTCAGCGAGTACTCCTGCAGCGCTAGAAATTTCATCGTCGCTCAAAGCTTTACTTTGGACTGTGGATACCCACTCTATGTGAAGCCTTTATGGCAAGTGACGTTACTGGCTCTGGAACATGTAAAGGTCGTATTTCACCCAGTGTTTATTGATAACAGCATTCGATAACAGCATGCCTAGTACATTGCTGCATATTTAGTCGAGAGAACGCTAGCTGCGATACAAAATAAACAAAGAATGTTTGTTCTTCTCCAAGAGCATATTTATTCAATTTTCACGATACAGGGTTGTTATGGCAACGGGAACATCACTGATAAATTAAGCGTTTCCGTTTGTCTGTGGCATCGCGGCTAGGCTGCAGTGAATGTGGGGCCGGGTTATTTCACAGAGTGCCCCAGCAATGATTGAACTTAAAGCAAAATTTTCTATTATATGTTTTTTCGAGCATTGTGAGTTCACTTTCCAGGTTCACTTTCTAATGAGTTTACCAAACTGTAGCTGTGCTAGCATGAATTTACAAATGAATACCCTAGAATCGAACAGGTATGAGAACTTCCCTTGCAGCAATATTGATGGCGGGATTAAAACCAGCCTGTTTGTGTTATCCTTAGTTTAGGACATCACGCCGTAAAAGTGACTCCGCTGATGATAGCTGTAGAGTCTTCTGTACATAATTTGGCATACCATATAGCCTATTGTCTCTTTGAACAATTGTGACGTTAAAAAAAATATTATAATACACTCCAAGTTTGGGCCTTGCAATTCGAGACTTCAGTGTTATTACTAGGTAAAGAAACACAGTTTATGTCAGATAAAAAGCGAAATACCAAGAACAAAAAGGATATTATGCAAATTTGAGGAAGAATACCAAGGAAAGAGCAAAACTGGAGCGAAACGAGAGGTGTTCCAATGATCTACTACTATATAGACAAGTTACGCAAATCTCTTCAAATTTCGAGTAAAGTAGAACTAGAAAAAACAGAGCATTTTCTGCTACTTCTAGAGCACAGTAATATATTCGGATAAGTGGATGAGCGAACGCGTTGATTTGAGTGGCCAGTGAACTCGTCCTAGGATTTTTCAGCGCAAGAAATTAGGAATATAGCCAGTGTTTTCATTGTTGCATAGCCACGTAACATTGAACCCAGGCTCTATATATGTCGGGCCAACAAAGTACCTTAACACTGGCCCACCGTTCCCTCCCAATGCTGTTTCTCAATCTAGGACCAACATTGTTGATGATTATTCTGCCAACGAAGTAATTGGACACGACAATGGAACCTTTGTACACCAATGTACGATTATTTGACTGATGTGCAAATTATTCTTGAATTAGTAGACATTCAATTTTTACAACATAAGCATACGAAGTGAACGATAGTGTCAAGATTCCCGGTAAAATTTTATCGGTTTTATTCGATGGTAACAATTATATATATGTAATTGTGGGGATCAGATAAGAGTTACATATCATGTACATTGACTTTCGATGTAGGAGAGTTTCTTCATAATTCTTTCAACACATCAGGGTTTCTAAATGAAAATTTATAAATGTTGGATAAATCCTGGAAATTGTTAATCTGACCCAATAGTGCTATCCACTATTGGTAACTTCGGTAAGTATTTCTCTGCAACAGAAATTTGCTTAATTTCCTGGCGCTTAGAGTAAAGCAATGCATAAATTAAATTGACAGTATGATTTGTTACACTGTTTCATAATGCGTTCCTCAAGAATGACCCAATGTCACAGTCTACAGTAGTATATTCGTTCACGCTAAATGTTCGCCATGCGCTTCTGCCGACCCATGTACTCGCCTTATTTGCTCTCCTACGGTGGTGATTCAACATGATTCAAAAGTCATCGTTCGTCTTAGAAGTATTATGTCAGATGCCTGTGTTATTCCGATACTGAAGCGAGCGCTATTACCTTTGGTTTCAAATAAAAGACTACAAGAGTAATTATACGACCATATGACTTATGTTTAGAGCTAGGACATTGGAGCTGTTAAAAAGGAGCCGTAGTAGCGGTTAAAAGGAGCATTTGTAGCGCTATAAGTGTGCAATAATAGCGATAGAGATGGGCATCAGGAGCACCTATGGGAGCGTTTGGAGCAGTTACCGGAGCATTTAGAGCGCTTATAGGAGCATTTGGAGCAGTTACCGGAGCATACAGAGCACTTATAGGAGCGTCTGGAGTAGTTGCCGGAGCGTTTGAGGACAGTCTCCGAGCGATTCGTGCACCAAATTATAATTTACACACCTATCGGAATAAAAATTTAGATGAGGTTTTGCTTTTGAAAACATTTTGTAGGTAAAATTGAGAGGTGCAACGATTGAAAAAATCAAAAATTTTAAAAGATAAAGCAAAACAAAATTCGACCTTAGTCCAGGACAATGTCAACAGGTGAAAAGGTGTACCGGTACCAAACAGGAGACTCTTGTTTGCTCAGCGCCTTCAGTCGTGTCTGTATAAAGTGTCGCTTGTCTGTAGCAGAATGATGACGTATATAGTCAACAACGGAATTCAGTACCTGCAAGATGACAAGTAAATAACTTCTTCATGCACAGGCTTAGGAAAGTATTTTTATTCGGGATAGAATATTCATAGTGACCCTAGCTAAAACAATCTTTTGTTATGAGTGAGTTAAGTTCTTATTTCAGATTAAATGGTCAAGTCATTACTAATCAAATATTATTTTCAAAAAAATAACATTATCTGCCAAAAGAAACCAGTTTCTTTGGGTGAGTACAAGTCGAGGAATTCAGTACATCCCATTTGTTCAGGTGAGCATCTGCGGTGACTTGCAGCGACGACACAAAAGTAAGATCGACAGGAGATCTAGTCTATTTGTGAAATGCCACTTTTCAGGCAAACCTTGTTTTCGAGTTTCTACATGAGCTGAGATATAATTAGAATCATCTATTCATTGGTAATAATACTATTATAATAAGATACCATCAAATGAACTTTTCTAAGAGAACGCTTTAGAGCATACAATCATATACATTTTGTATGATAACAGTGGGAGTATGCTCTCCAATGTAGGCAGTGTGCATGTGTTGCAGGAACTGTGGGGTGTCTGCTGTACTGCAGGGGCTGTACTGTCTACGTACGCAGAAAAATCAATGTACTATTATAGTGTACATAAATATATTCTTATAATAATACAGTATACAATGGACTGCGACTGCACTGATGTAGCCTCACTTAGCTAAGGTGGTCACATTTATTATAAATAATGTGTATGAAGCTTGTTGTCCATCAGTAAATATAACCCTGGCATGAAGTTACATGCAGATGCACAGTATAAACAGACTTTCACATCCCAGGCAAAATAAATTGTCGAGCGACAGTCGTGCGACTGCAGATAACTGCTGTAGGACGTGTCGGAAAATCGACGGATAATTGTCATGTACGAGTCGCTATGTCCCTTTTTTGGGCCGAGTTTTACAGCTCATTTCGACAATCGGCCGGCACAGTAAATCGCGGTGCGCACGACTCAT
>LQNS02277219.1:2956993-2970826 GCA_001587735.2 Parhyale hawaiensis
TGGGTTAGGTTATCAAAAACTATTGCGAAAATCAAAAAATTTCCATGAATAAAATGTTCTTAAAATTCAATTTTACGTTTACTGTGCGAGTTTCATAACAATCGGACCATAAATAAAGAAAATAGACTGGCTCACCTAAAGTAAAAAATTCCCTATATTTTTTTTAGTCAACTTTATCAACCCTGTTTTGTATAGTTTGAATGACGCAAAAGTTTTTACTATTGACTTTGTATTTTTCAGAACTGATGATGGAGCAGGTCTCCGAAACATTTTTAAAATGACATTTTTAACAGTTGTCATTGCTTTTAAATTTCTCATCAATTTGCGATTAAAGCAACAATATGACTTTCCTGATTTACTGTGAATGCAGAGGGATTCAAGACCGTAACATTGGGTCCCATTTGCGCCGAGACAAAGCACCTCCATACAAGGAGCAGCGGTTTTGCATACGCTACAAGCCTAATGAGAAATACAGTTACACCCAAGAAGGACACACCCCCACCCAGTGCCATTGTACGCACCTAAATAGCGATTTCCCTAAGAATCGCCACAGCGCAGTTCAAGGCTTAATGGTATCGAGAAAGCAGAAACGTGTAGTTCAGCCCACTTACCCACTATACGGTTGTCACACAGCGTAATTAATAGAGCGAACACCAATGTAACTCCTCACGTAATTCTCAGGTACATCCAATATTCGACAAGTACTTATCTGCAACAGACGATACAATGCATTCACTGATGAAATCACACAATACATATACTTAACCACAATGCTTTCGCACTAGCAGCCTATCCACTTCACAGCTTCCCTATTTTTAAATACCTACTAAAAAATACACGACAACATACACTTGGCCCCATTCCCAACTCGATACCCCCTTGGCCCTCATTGGCCCCATTTCCACCGGGTTATTTATTTGCTATAATGGGGATTGCCTAATAAAGTACGGCATTTACGTTAAAATTCTGTCCTTCCATGAATCAGCTTGACAGCGACACGTTCTTCAGCATTATAAAGGCGTATAGGCCTAGAGCATATCCTTGAGGTATCCTTGATACTTGAAACCAGTTCATGAGAAGAAGCCATGTGATTCGATAGGGACAAATTAGGGTATCTTTAAGGTATCCTTGATACGGTGAAGAAAAGGAACCAACGGGAGAAAAACAAGCTCAAATTCTAGCCGATACTGCCCATAACTAGATTACAACGAAAACACTGATTAAGAAAATATACAAGACCTCGGACGCATGAGACGGGTCTGAGGGCATCATAATTGAGAATCTCTTTTTTTGTGCAAAATTTTCACAGGTTCCAGCAATATTTCATTATTCTTTCCCCGTAAAGAAGCATAGAACCGGAACATCACTGATATTTCAAGCCCAGCAGCCCGATGTTTTCTCATTGCGTCTAATGATAATTACCCCAAGAAAGAAAAAATTCTCTCACCAGCCATTTCAACGGCCGCACCTATAGACTACTCCTTATACAAAAAATATGCATAGTAACACACTCGGTAAATGGAAATACACATCACAGTTCCTTACACAGCCGCACAGCATGGAGTTAAGAAACAAATGCCAGTGTTGCCACTTCGTAACGTGACGAAAGAAAATGGGAGACTTGTCCACACGTTACAAGGAGCTCATTCGCTCCTACAAGGTTCGTTCACACACACCGAAAAGTGCTTCAACGCACAGATATAAAATCAAGCATCTCAACACTCCAGTTTGCCCATGCCTGTGCCGGCTGCTATTCCGTTAAGAAGTACTTGTCGGCATACTTTTGGGGCATGAAAAATCGAGATTTTGAAATAAAACGAGCGTCAAGTTCTTAAGAAAATATGAGTGGAAGTCTCCTCTGGTTGTTGATCCGTTCGAAAAAGTTATGAGAAGCTACTCTTACAGAGCAAGAGTTTGCTGGTGGCTTAAGCGATATAAGGAAGGAAGAGTGAACTTCAAAGATTGTCCAATAAAGAGGAGGCCATCAACCTCACTGAATAAAAAACAGTAGCCCAGGTTCCGAAATAAGTGGAAGCAGACCGTCGCGATTCTATAGTTGGATTTCACAAGGTTAAGTGAGTTAAGCATTCTCCATTTGGATCTTAATCCGGCGGTCAATAAGCTCTCTGGGCATTGGCTGCCCTTACATCAATTGCGTGCTTATCAGTTGAGTCAGCGAGCTGACATGTCAAGAGCTTCTTAGTCATGAGTGAGGTAGATGATCATCTCCTGTGACCTACCAGTAACCGAAGACGAGACTTGGATTCATCAATACGATCCCGAGTTGGTCTCTAATTCACAAAAAATATAGATATATATATATATATATATATGGACACCATTTCCTGGAATCAGAGGGGCAGATTCTGATAGGTTTTCTTAAAAAAAATCAATAACTGCATCCATTGATAACACTACCAAATACAGTAGTGTAGCTTATGTAGACGTGTTTTAAGAACTCGAGGATGTCACTGGATGAAAATAAATTATTGTACCCAGGAAGTTGTACCGCGGTATTCTTTTTCAACTTGACATTGCAACAGCTTTTTCATCCAGGATATGACGAGATGTTCTGCGAGCTTTTAACTGGGGAAAACTGCCTAATCTCCGCTAGGGTCCTGACCTCCATCCTACAGATTTGTATTTTGTTCTCAAAATAATGTAAGGGAGACTTGGAAGGAACGCAGTTAACTTGAGACCATTGCCGGGCAAAACCACTGCTTTAAGACTGCATAAATTAAAGTAGGGTTTTCTGCAAGTACACAGAAGAATTAGAAGTAGAAACATCTGCTTTAGAAGTGCTTCATTTTGGAAGGAGGCTATGTTTGAACATAAAATGCATTTCATGGTTAAATGCAAGTCGCGCATGAAATATTTGCAAAACTTTTTTCCCGCACTCGTCTTCTCTACAAAATATAATAAACCGTAACGTTGCCATTTAGGAAGCTGACGGTTGCTTGTAAAATGCTGAATGTAGTTTCTTTGATTTTTTTGAAAGCTCATCGAATTTACTTGCCTTTGCTAAATATACATTGACATTCACGAATATCACAACTTACTATTGTTCAGCATTACTTCCTGACCTTCAACAACCCAGACTTCTACGACGTCTTAAACTTTTACTTTACTGAGCCCAAAGTGTTTGCCTGTAAAGAATAACAAATGTACTCAGCCAAGCACATATTTCTCTCGCTCATGTCTGATGTCGAGCAATAGAGATTAGCAGCTAACGAGATCAAATCGACATTGTGTTTGGTAAACGCTGGAAATAAACAGGAACTGCAGGCCTGCGCTATCGACGTTGAGGTGAAGGTGAGCTCACTATTTCATACCGCTGTGCAGATCGTGCATGTATTATATTAGTGAAAAGGATCGGGAATAATCTGTATAGATTTAGCTTTGCAGCAGCTTGATCAGCCCTAAAGACCTCAGGCCAAGCTCATTGATCGATACAAGAGCTGATGGAGAAAGAAACGAATCACGAAAATTATAAATCGTATGTGTCCTGGTTGAACTTTCTGTAAGCAGGACTGCAATGCTAGCGAGGTGCATTTACTAGCAAATGACTACTACTGAGATAAATGGAGTTTAGCCGGATCCACACAACGGGCTGCTAGGGCATGCTCAGACTAACAAACCGCACCTGTTGCACAGTGCAATCTCCCACCACAATAGCTGGGGAGTCACTGAATTCAAGGAGGTTTACGAAAAAGTGGGAACACAGCTACATTTCGCCATACCGGCACGAGCATTTTTTTTTTGTTCTTCAATGGCGGCTCCCTTCCCCCTATCACAGGCTCCCAGCCATTCGTGCCGATAATCAGCACGTCAGCCTTACTGAAAATTTGTGTTTCAGACCTCCCCAGCCGTTGCTGCCTCCTCCTATCAAATCTCCTTGCTGAATCCGTGCAAACAATGCAAGCGTATAAAATGACTGCAGTCTACGGACACCCACGCTATTTGCAATCCGACTACACTTCTGTTTAGCGGATTGAAGGGTTGGTGGTTTTATTCCGCGATAGAAAACCTAGCGCCCATGCAGAGTGGCAAAGAACTTAGCCCTTCATGTCACCACCCTTGATCTCAGAATCGGAAACTGAAGGCAAGAAATTGGACACTGCGATCACAACCGCGTAGCTCATTCAAACTTAATAAAAAATCTGAAGAAAATAACCAATTATAGCAACTCAGGCCGCCGTGCTATCTGTTCCTAGGCTGGTGCTGGCCTGTAACGAGTGGTGCAGGACCCTTTAAAGGGGAAAAAACTACCGGGCTTTGCAGAAGTCCTGACCTGTTTTGTATTTTCAAAGTGTGAAACTTCATTTCAAAGATTAGATGAAATTTATTGACAATGACTCATTCCTAAACTTTTTCAGAGCTCATTTTTATACATTGTTGGTAATGGAAACAAATAGGATTAATTAAGATAGCAGCTCTCCTTCGCGCAGGTCACCAGAAGGCGGACAATGTTAGGTTGCAAATTGTCAATTTATCAACGGTGAAACGGGTCGAAAACCGCCTTAAGAATAATGAAAGCCTCAAAGATCGACCAAGTTCAGGCAGACCAAAAGTTATTCAACGAATATATGTTCGAAGAGCCTTTAAAAATGATCCGAAACTCAAAATGACTGAATTTGCGAAGATTTCTGTGTCAACAAGTGAAGGTGGAAAGAGTCTAAAGCGTCAGAAAAGATCGTTGGATCGTTGCTAATTAAGTGCTGGCAGGGTTAATAAGCGCCATGAGCGATGTTCCTGCCTTAACGACTTGAAAAGTCATGGAATTCGAGTCGTCATTTTCTCAGATGAGAAGACTTTCACCGTGGATCCTGTCTTCAACAAACAGAACGATCGAGTTGTGAGCTTTGGCTAAGACATCTCTGATGTTCGTTATGCCTCCTCAACAAAGCATCTGGCCTCTGTGATGATGCTTGGCGTTGTGGCCTCCAATGGAGAGAAGATGCCTCCAGTGTGGTTCAAGGGCGGTTACAGGTAGACAGGGGCTGGATACGGGGATCTCGTGGCCACAAAAGTTCTTCCTTGGATCAGAAATATCGTCAAAGATGGAGATTACGTGTTTTAGCTAGATGATGCACCAGCGCACACGTCGAAAACCGTCTTAAACTGGATGAGCCAAGACATGACTTTTAGGCCCAAAGGCTTCTGGCCTCCTCATTCGCTTGATCTCAATCCTCTGGGCTACAACGTGTGGCCGCATATTGAGAGTAAAGCATGCAAAGATCGCCACAACATTGAGGAGCTGAAAGCCTCTGTGAACCGCACTTGGGGCCAGATGAGGAAGGACTACGTCCGTAATGTGTGTAAGGACTTCCAACCACGATTAGGGCGTGTCATTGCTGCCAATGGAGGTCCTATTGAATAGCAATTTTGTTTAGATCTTAATAAACTAATACATTACAAATCTTGTTGAATTTCATTATAAATAAGGCTTTTACGAACTTCGGATGGCAGAATATTAAAACAAGTGAGGACTTTTGCAAAGCCGGTATAGTCTGCCCTCGCAGTAATTTCCTCTTCGGTCTCTTCTCAGAACTCCTCAGCGACACACCACCTCTACCTATACTCCGCCCTATGACGTCGGGGCGTGTCGCTGAGTTTCATCCCCAGCAAGTTTGGTCTCAACCCGCCAGTGCTACTGCCCGCGGATGTTAGAGGGTTCGTCTGAGGCCAGGGGATGACCATTTCTTTGTGCATCTTCACTGCTATCAAGATGTCAAGTTAAACATCTTCCGCCGACCGACGGGCCTGGATCGGAGGCACCGGCTTTCTAAGCAACAGAGGACCGCACATCACGTAAGTTACAGTGCCCAGTAGGCGTCTTGGGAACATGTTAGCGTGGCGGCCTCCAATGTTAGCCTGAGACCTATTTCAATGTTATTCACTTTATACACTTTATTTATTTAAGCCCATTAAATTATCAATTTTCAATTCTTGCTTAGAGTCAATCTACAGTCAATTTACGGAATCAATCACCTATAACGGGTTGACTTCTAACATATAACTTACTTTAAAACTTAACATAGTTTACGATCCTTTCCTAGACTTAATCCAGTTCAGGGTTAATTTTGTAATCCTAATCCAGTTCAAGATTACCATCTTGAACTTTCTTAGTAACGTACTAAACTTAATCCAGTTCGAGAATACCATCTTGAACTCACTCATTAACGGTGTTTGACATTTTATTCCTCATTAACGGCGTTTGCCATCTAATTCCTCATTAACGGCGTTTGCCATCTAATTCCTCATTAACGGCGTTTGCCATCTAATTCCTCATTAACGGCGTTTGCCATCTAATTCCTAATTAACGGCGATTGCCATCTAATTCGTAATTGACGGCGCTTGCCATCTAATTCGTAATTGACGGCGCTTGCCATCTAATTCCGAATTAACGGTGTTTGCCATCTAATCCCTAATTAACGGCTTTGCCATCAGATTCCTAATTAACGGCGTCTGCAATCTAATTCTTCATTAACGGCGTTTGCCATCTAATTCCTAATCAATGGCGTTTGCAATCTAATTCCTAATCAATGGCGTTTGCCATTTAATTCCTCATTAACGGCGTTTGCCATCTAATTCCTCATTAACGGCGTTCGCCATTTACACCACACGTTGACCTAGAAGTTAGTCGTGTGTTTTCTATTCTCACCAATATAACAATTACTTAGTAACCCTTTCTCGCAGAAATTCGTGGTTGTGGCGCAGGGCGGGACGTCCCAGGGACTGCGGCGGGGTCCCGTCATCCAACGGGACTTGGAGCTGCGTCCCGGTTGCCGCCCTGCGCTTAGGACTGGGTTCAATCGACTTAGCCGGCACCTACCCGCCTGCTATAATAAATGAAATTAAACTGCTCGATTCGTTTGCCTGTCCAGTGACCATGAAAACCTTTCCGACAAAATCAGCGATCGCGAATTCCAATTCGGAAGTCGGGGACTATCATTCGCCAATCCACGAATTTTTATAAAATTTGAAATAATCATGTGCTCGCGACCACAATCTGACTTTTCAACCTTCCACTCTCAATGCGGGGAAAAAATATTGACTTGCAACATAGAAACTCTTCTCGCGCAACAGAAACCCCAAACCCTTGAAAGCGAATTACCCCCGATCGTTGTAAATATCACTGTTGTAGCGTAGTTGGTTTACTGGAGATGGTCCAACAAATTTCTGAAATGATTTACTTGAACTTGAAGATTCCACAACTACAAGGATTGACGACAGAAGCCGATGTGTGTCTTCATTCTAGTTACGTACCACACAGCGTGACGGTAGCGCTATAAAGTCTTGTGTCCAACAAGAGCAGAGTAGCAAGGTTGCATTGTGTTTAATTAGTTTTGGAGGTAACACGAGGTAACACCTCTGCCACATCCTGATATTGCTTTGACCAAATAAAATCTTAACCTCAACGAGACCATCCAGTCTCAACACCACGGTGTATAGGACGCGGTTCAGACGAAATGTTGAGATAATCACGATTCTACTTCAGTCTAGATGGGTAGTTAGCCACACGCTAGGCGTTCGAAAACAAAACTGTGCACTCAGTCGCGGCAAATAAGTAAGCCATTGAATGTTACTATTGAAAACGTTAGCCTTGAAAATTTCGAAATGTGGTGGACGACATTCAGTAGCTACTTGCTGTCATGGTGTGACTACGTAAATGTAGTCCCACGCGCAGTTCTGACTCCGCCCTTTTGCTTTCTGGCCAACTGTGACGTCATCTGGAGACCCAAAACGCATAAGCCCAATATAGTCTCAATTTACGAATTTCATTTTCTCGCTTAAGTGTTCTTTTCTTATCACAACGTACAACAATTATCAATTAAAATCTTACGATACATTGCAAAACTTCTATATAGCTCCCTGGTTAGTAAGCACTGTAAAATAAATCCTCTGGGGTCAGCCAAATGCATCGTTTTACCGTATACTTCAAAGCAGGGCACGGGCAAAAGCGACTTTATTCATTTCATAGACACTACGAAACTAATATATACTTTGTCAAAGACTAGTCGTTCCTCAATGAACGTTCTAACTGCCAAAAAAAAAAAAACAGTCATTTAAAACTCTGTATATCAACTACAGGACAAAATAGGAAAGGGCGCCTGGAACACATGCCGGCAGACATGCGTAAATACAAATAAAATCATACTGTAATTTAATTTGATTCCCACGAAACTGTTCTATTTCAATTCTTTGTTCTAATACCTTGTTTAAGAGATACTATGTTAAGCGTCACATCAGAGCTTGAAAGTTGAAGTCTCATGATAGCAGCAGCTCACAGATAAAACGTTACATAAATAATCTTGCTAGTGCAAAAATGTCTTCTTAAGATGGAAGTAATAGAACGTTTCCTCTAGGATACTCACCTTCTGAAGCGGAAACGATATTCTCTGAAGACACTGGCGTTGCCAGACGTGCACTATAGCTAGGCCAGGCGGTTGTAGGTACGCGAGCTCCGAGACCGTCCATAATTCCTATAAATATTTTAAACAAATACCAGTATATGCAGTCTAAAATAAAATAAAACTCAGAATAAGTGACCATACTTTAGGACAATCAATTAGCACAAGAACCCACACTCTATTGCCACAACGCTGAGACAACATTGCATCGACACATGGTTCTCTCATTATGTTTTTGATAATGCCCATGGGAATTGAGAGGTGGGGGGATCTACTGTAGGTGTCTGGCAACGCCAGGGTCTTCAGAGAATATCGTTTCTGCTTCAGAAGGTGAGTATCCTAGCGGAAACGTTCTATTCTATTTCGACGGCGTTGCCAGACTTGCACTGAATTGCAAGAACTCTCCAAATTATAGAGGCCAATGACAGAAAAGAATTGGTTCGGATAAATCATGAAGTGCCTCTAGTACCAATCGAAACACAATAGGGACAAAGTCGGTTTAAAAAATAACTAACCAAACTTATACTTTAATAGGAACTAGCAACTGAATCGAACCAAAGACCGTGACTACTAAGGAATCATGGGTAGATATCAAGCTAAGACTGAAAAAAAGTACCCAACAAGCTGAACACCGGAAGGAGACAATACGAGAACGTCAAAGACAAATATATATCTTATCGGTAAGAAATATAAAACCAAATAGCTCCTAACCATCCTCAAGCGAAACGCAGAGAACGTGGAAGGCAGGCATACCCCAGAACTTACAACTTCACAGCGAGAAGCGGGCTACACACATGCTAATATTTAGCCCAAGATCACCTAGGAAAGCGATAATAATAGCAAACGAAAGCAGAGACTGGACATAAGCGATATCGTGAGGAAATTACAGAATCACAAAATTTTATGAGGTTGTCATTTGAAGGCAAGAGCAGTTTCCAAATAAGGATTAGAAATTGAGAACAAAGCTGCCGCACTTTACGTATCAAAATGCAACCCCTGAGAAGAAAACCTTCCAAAACAAAGTAAAAAATGCTAAGCAAAGCATAATGGATAAATCCAAAGTCTCCAATCAAAGGCTTATTAATAAATACAGAAGACAAAAACATGCCAACATGTAAGATATGTCAACAAATAATTCTTGGCTTTAATGGGAGAGGCGCAGACAGCGGAGAAAAGACCCAAACACCAGCATTCTGAACAAAATAGATATCCCAAGAGGCAAAGGCAGACCGCTATACGATGGAGAATATAGAAAATATAGTAGTGATATGCTATTACGCAGGTAGAAGGCAGCGTTCACATCTGCTTGAAGAGGTAGATAATACCAACAACGAAATCTGTAACGGTTACAAACAAAGACAGAACGAAAAAAAGTGTCAACAGAAAGAGCTAGAAGAGAGAATATCTACGAAGCCAGATTTGCGAGAGGAACTGAAAATCGTTATCAGATAGGAAAAACGCAAAAGAACAAAGGGGCATGTCATTGAGAATATATAGATAATGCAATCCTGAAGACTCCGGGACAAAATTATCTAAAACGTTTGTATAAAGACAGAGAACGCACGAAAGAAGAAATTATCAACTCATCAGAACTACCAACTGAAAAAATAAAATAAAATAAAAAATAATATAGAAATTAGAAATAAAAATAAACAAGCTGGTGACCAGATATTAATCCCACAAAGACAAAATGTTTCAGGTTGGCAAAGCTTTATGATACTTTCTTCGATAGGCTTTAGCAAAATCTCGGCGACCAAACAAAAGTGTAATATCTATATTACTAGCGCAGCGAGCAACATTCGCCTCGCGTAGGACCTGAGTAGCAAAACACGCAAATGAACACCCGTAAGGTAGAGGCAAACCTAACTACCAAATTATCGTACACCGATGAAGAACCAATAACTGGAGGTCAATCATCATAGCGCTTGCTGGTTAAAACAGCCAGGGCAGAAGCAGTCCAGGGACATATATTTGTAAATCTACATGTGGGAGGCGCAGGCACAAATTAGGCCAGCAAATAGATACGAGGTTAAGCAACGCCCAAAATTTTCTGCCTGAAGGCACGATCTAAATATAAATTTCCCATTGGATATATCCTATAGGCTAAGTAAATTATACATGAACAAAATAGAATTACATCGGGCCAATAAATATACTGCATTCCTCCTTAACAGATGCCCTCGAAAAAATAAAGATTAGCCTTCATAGCTGAAATAGCTTGGTCGATGCACAGCACCGAGAGGCGTATGTCTGCACAAATGTAATTTGAGCATAGGACTCTTAAAAGAAAAGGTATAAAAATGGACCAAAATAAATTGCGTTAAATCTTCTAAAGAAATGCATTTTCATGACCTCGATCGCTGCAGACGAAAACCCATGGTAACTGGGGTCAGAGAAGTTGGATGGGTCTGTTACAGTGAGTTAATATGAGCACTTCCGACCATTAATCTCAAGCAAACTAGGCCTACTGCTGTAAAAGCGCAGGACAAAACAGCAGGAAAAGACCAGGGTCTAGCACGGTCTAGCACTGCACCGGATAGCTGCCAACTAT
Source organism: Parhyale hawaiensis (assembly GCA_001587735.2). NCBI lineage: Eukaryota > Metazoa > Arthropoda > Malacostraca > Amphipoda > Hyalidae > Parhyale > Parhyale hawaiensis. The sequence goes on from LQNS02277219.1 coordinate 2,967,959, forward strand.
CACGCGGGTAACAAGTAGGCTTTAAAAACGAGGACACTTCAATTAAAGACATTTCATGCATGGGGCTGTCATTCTTGTCGACAACATTAGCTTCATCAGGATGCAGCAAAATAGTAAAATAATTTGAATTTAACCTCTTAACATTCATGGGAAAATAGAACCAGCAACTGCGGAAAATATTACTTGAAAATTTATTCCCGCTGACCTCAGACCAAAAACTTTGCACCCAAAATCGCCCGATTTGTTTGCTCCAAAGAGTAGGTGAGAACAGACAGCACGGGGCTGGTGATGGAAAGATTATCGTACCGCAAGGTTCCAGGCTAGGTACTCAATGGAGTCACCTTTGTGAGGAAGTTTGGCTGCATCTAATGCAAACGAGACCAACCGTAATGCAACCGGCCTTTTTTGTTGTTGAAATCAGATCAGTCGTTACTCAATGCAAATTCACAGTACAACTTTAACAATGCTCGATATCACAGCTCATGCACTGTATTCAACTTGTTCCATATTAGCCTCTTCACAAAATGCACCAAGCTGTCAGCTCTGGTCAGTGGGGACAGATATCCTCAGCAATCTGCTAGGAAGTCTCGTGAAGCGGGGNGGGCGAGACCAAAATTTCCGTTAATCCTGCGTCAGTCACCTTGATATGAAGTCAAGCTTTACAGAAACTAGTTAGCTTTCAGAATAACCAACAGGTATAAAAGAAAATTACAAAAGATCGCTCGTGACTATCGAAGGGTTAAGGCCATGCTCGACGGAGCGGTCTCGGCTATGGTACAGCCACTGCCCTTAGCACCGAGCCACCACCAGCTGATACTTTTACAACTCACTGTCATCAAACCGGCGGGGGAAGTTAGCAAACTCCTCTGTCGGAAGCTCATGCGTGGCATGAGAAATTTGTCCCAAAACAATCTGACGCGCATCTTCACGGGAAGTACCAAGCGTAATTTCCACTCTGGCAAGTGAGGCCAGGCAACCTCAGCAACATTGCTGGGCGAGTCCCGTGAATTGCGGGGCTGACCGGACCAATCCAACCCTTTACCGGCCAGCTGGACTTTGAGGTCCAGAATCACAGTTATCTCTGAGAATTATTAGGAGGGAAATTTCCACCTATTACTATGAATTATGCCATTAGCAAAGTCGTTACGGTAAATTTACCTTAGAACCGGCAGGGATTCTCGGTATTTTGAAACCTTTACTACCTAAAAGAAGCAAAAATAAAACAATACTGCCGTTACAATCACTGAACGAATCAGGCTGAAATCGAAAATTCGATCGGCATAGGGAGATGTCGTGCTCACAGGTCGGAGCGGCCATTGCCAGAGCAGGGTGGGGGCGTCGGTTAACCCTTTCTCTCAAGAATAATCATCATCCGCATATAGCACTGTTTGAAATGTTGCACAAAGACAACGCTTGGAGAGAAATCCGATAAAATCAACTCAACTTGTTCCAGGTACTCAGACACAACTTTATTGTCTAAAAATCAATTACCCAATGGTTGAAATGCAGAATATTGGACGATAAATTTAGGGCAGTTAACTGTGTGTGGAGAAGCGGAGCACGCGTCCTAACACACCGGCGTCAAAAAACTTAATGAAAGAACCATACGTCGATGCAATGTTGTTACAGCGTTGTGGCAATAGTGAGTGGGTTCCTGTGCTAATTGATTGTCCTTAAGTATGGTCACTTAGTCTGAGAGTTTTATTTTAATTTAGACTGCATATACTGGCATTTGTATAAAATATTTATAGGAATTATGGACAGACTCGCAGCACGCGTTCAGCCGCCTGGCCTCACTATAGTGCACGTCTGGCAACGCCGTCGAAAGAGAATAACCAGTTGTATGCTAGCTATAGATGCTCAAATTTAAAAAAAGAGCTTCAACAACACTAGTGCTGTAGGCAGGTAAGTCACGTTGCGCGCACTAACCATAGACGAAACCAATCTTTACCCTTACTGAAAAGGAAAATAAGTCAAGAACAGATGCTGCCAATTTACCGTGAGAGCTTTCCGACTTAGCATCCTTGCGAGTGGATCTCTATCCTTAAAATATCTGAAAGAGCTCATTGCCAATTCTTTATTAAAAAAAGAACATGGAAACGACAGGTAATTAGTTTTTGTTCACATTACTTTCATAAACTCAAGCACAAGAACGGCTCTAGCCGCGCTTCAGGTCTCTAGGTGACAGCTTAGAGCGAGATAGGCAGAAAAGTCGCGAACGGGTTAAGCGATGAGGCTATACCTTTACGCATATAGTTGTACCATAATATGCTGTGTGGGAACAATTATTTCTGAGTCGAACTCTTTGTGAACACAAGTCAAAAATTGTGTCATTAAGAACATTGGATACATATAGACAGTGTAAGATAAAGAAACAGCTGTAAATAGAGAGAACGAAGAGGCGCAAAAAGCTTACTTCGGTTCACCCTCTAATGGCTGGTGCATAATACTCGAACGTTACACCTCCACAATTGCAGCGTGATTACTTAAAAATATTAACCGCTTCTTGCAACGCTATGGCAAACGACAATGGTCAAATTTTGAGTATACCTACCTCCTGCTTTTGAGTTAGTTTCAAGTTACCTCGAAGAATAGTTTTAGCGTGACATTCAAACGCCGCCAGTAGTAGTCACGGTAACGTGACCATCAAAGTGAAAAGGAGTGGCGAGGTAATATTTGCATAAGTGCACCCGCCAATAGAGTAGAAGACAAGTATATTGCAGCGAGCGTTGACTAAGCGGCAGCAGTCACAGTGAGTGTTTAAAAGATCAATAAGATCAAAATATCCAATGGATATCGAGGGATTTGCTAGCAGACTTCGCTACTGAGATTAAACACAGACTGACGGTGAAGCCAAGGGACTAAAGC
>LQNS02277219.1:3030984-3042727 GCA_001587735.2 Parhyale hawaiensis
AAGGTACAAGTGCAACCCCGACGATCTTCTCCCCACCTGACGTCACACGAGCAGATGCGCAGAACCGTCTCAAAATGGTCAAGCGATGAGTTAACCTGTTACGTTGTTCAGCCATGACTGGGAGCTTCTCGGGTCGGTATCTCTCACTGACGGCAATGGAGAGGCTGTGCTGAAGTTTTGTGCCTAGCTTGACTACAAAGTTGCACGCACGCTGAACTTTTGTACCTTGACTACATAGTTGCACGCACGCTGAACTTTTGTACCTTGACTACATAGTTGTACGCAGCCTTCTCAAGGGGTTACACACACAAGCTGTAGGTAACTGTCTTCATCATGGATGAAATACCGTACGTTAATTAGTTCAACCATGGTCTTCATTTCGATATGGCTGATGTTAATGACTTGGTCACTGTATCACTTCGTTCATGTGTTGGCTTATCTGATCACTCGTAACTGGACATTTCATAAGAGCTACACCAGACTGAGACAGTTGCCGATATTATCTTACAGTGTAAGAACAGAACTGGGTCAACTGGGAAAGTTTTTCACAAGTTTTGTAGGGCGTCAATACCATTCTCTAATATTAAGCTGAAGTTTTAAGTTCCGTTTTCTGAAAAAAGAATATTATTACGATATTCATAAATAATCTGTATCATACAGACTGTCTTTTAAAACCAATGATGGAAAATTGCCTTCAAAACACCCCTTTACGCTAGGGGCTAAGGTTAATAAACTAACGCCTAGCAAATTTGAACAGCATAATGCTCACCGTAAGTAGAGAGCCCAGGCTGAGGGTGTAAGCTCTGTGTACTGTGAGAGGAGCCAACTTCTGAAGACTCCCTTGTATTTGCTGCATCTGTTGCAGACGGAGTAAAAATTAGTTTCATTTGATACAGAAATTTACGGTAATATTGAATTTTCTCCACTTCTATACGATTCGCACAAAAAAAACACATTTAAAGTGTTTTCTATCCCCTGCAAATACATAGTTTTTCTATGATCTCTGGTCTTCTCTTTTTTTTTCGCTTGCTGGGGTGGTTGCGTGGGGTTTGTTAACCTTATGGAGTTTCCTTCGTTCCCACGTCGCCATTCCATAGTGCATCTTAATAATAATATATGGCCAAGTATGTAACCGAATTAGCGTTTATGAAGATAATCATACCTTTAGGGTTTTTATATAGGAAACAAAACTGTAGCTGATATTATACTGTATTATACCGGCGACAATACCATGATTTAATAAAATATCTATTACAATATAGACATAATGCTATTTTGGACACTTGTCTTACATCCAACAGGGGGTAGGTGAGGAAAATCAACCTTGTCTAGACTCTGCAAATGAGGTTTAAATATAAAGCAACGTTAAGGATAATACATAAAGTGACGAGAAATTGTCTTCGGTTTATTGAAAAAGAGATTTAATGATAAAAAATCTTTTTTAATATGAAAATATATTCGTAGTAACATAATCTTTCTCCTATTCCAGAGGCTTTCCTGGTTAATCGGAAGGCAGAATCTCTTAGTAGAGTTCTCTCGAAATCGAAAGTTAGAGTATTGAGTGGGCTAGGTACTGCAAGCTTCCAATTTCGATCGACTTCAGTAGCTTTCTTATCAGACTACTCTCAGTGTCGACAATTAAGTATTTAGTGGGCTATTTAGATGCTGCAAACTTCTTTTTCTAGCCGCTTCAGTAGCATCGGTGTCGATCACCAGCAGTTGAGACAGTTGTCATATCCTGAAGTGGCCTACTCTAGGTCTCACACTTGGCAAATTACTTAACATGTGTAATAGAGGTGGGAGGGTAGCGGGATGTGCGATTGGGCCCCGAAATCAATCATTTGAGGCTTAATTTATCAGAAACTCCAGACAGAACCTTTGGCTCTGCCACATTGAATCGTATATTGTAAGTGTAATGGTATGTTCGATTGAGCCCCGAAATTAAATACTCGAGGTTTAACTTGTCTGAAACTGGGGACAGTTGTTTTGGATTGCACCCCGTGAAATGAGCTGAAGCATTAACCTTTAATCGGTTGCCCTTGAGATTTAAAAACTCGCTCTTATCTGCAAAATATAGTTTTCGGCCGGCTCAATATAACTGCATCGTTTCTAACACTTGAAACGCGATTTAAAAGGGCAACTCGAGAGCTTCTGACTGGAGTTTTAAATAAGCTAAGCTTCATAGGCTTAATTTCTGCTCCCAAACAAACATCCCTTCAGAAACAACGCGATTACGTCGAACCGGCTGCAAAACTCCATTTTATCGAGCAATATTAAGCTTCTGGAAGTCCCAAAAGTAACTAATTAAGTCTCAATTAAAAGGCTCAATATTCCTTATCGACGCTAGAGCACCTGTCTGCCGTTTCGGGCAAATCAAGTCGCGAGTGCTTAACTTTGGTAGCCGTTGGACAGCGTCAGGTAATACTGACAATTAACGGTTGACTAGAGAAGGTCTGGGAAACGAAGGTGCGTCATTGCGGACCAAGCTGCTCTGAGCGCTAGCTGGTGCTTTACTAATATTTGTAGTTTTAAGTGTCAATTTAGTCTAAGTCAGAGCGTATTTTACCGATTCTAATTAGAAAAGCGTGAATATAAATGCTAATAATGTATTTATAAAATCAATATTAACGATCAGAGAGCGTTTCCATGTAGCTGGATCAATACTGACGCACATTTTTTTTCTTCGAATATTCCAGATATTCCAGCCCGGTTCTCCCATCCTTATCATCTTCTGCGTAACATAGATTTTGTGTTTTCATAATCTACAAAAGTCATATATTAATTGGTCATTTGCTAATTAATGCGTTGATTTATATTGAAGATCATTAAGAAACTGGAGCACTCTCAGATCACATGCCTATGTAACTGCAACGAAAAGAAATCAAATTAGTTCTGAAACTATGATTGTTTATCAGCACCAAAATCTAATCATTTTGTGCATTTTGACTATGTAAACAGCTTCTTTAATTTTCTTGAAGATCCGTTCACAACCTTTTGAGCTATGTTAACAAGTATTTTGACAAACAGTAGTCATATACACAAGCAGACTGACCGATCATCGCCAAAACTGAATAATTATGTCTTTTAATATTAATAACGATTCATGAAAATTTCATAAAGATCTGTTAAGAACTTTTTGAGTAATCGTACTAACAAGCAAATAATCAAACACAGAAACAAACAAACGAGTCTGTAAACAGATCACTCGACACTCACTCAACATAAGTTGTTGCTCTTCGGATGAAACGCAAGCTTTGTCATCGATTTTTTTTTTTCGTTGTTTTTTTTTCGTGAACTTTCTTTTTCGCTGTGCAGGACATGGAAAATGTACAGAGTATCATTCACTGAGCTAGCAAACTGCTGGATGACGCAGACTGTCATTCTTACTTGGTCAATCAAAGTTCGATCAGTCTTGATTTTCAGGCAGACTTCACTAAACTCTTCCCGGAGCTCCTCCACCTGAAGACAATGAGAGAGAAAAGAGAAGCTGAACTGAAAAAGGTAATCAGGCGTATGTGTTATTGAATTGAGTAAACAGATCCGTTCAGTTCACCTATCGCTTTACTACGATCGTTGGAAAATACGGGCGTGTGCGATTACTGGACTTTCATCGACATACTTTAATCTGCTCAGCCTCGCGAAAGTTGAATCTTTAATTTAATTCGACAGCCATGCGATTACCGCAAACTGATGACACTCAAAATGAGCGAAACCCAATCCTCTACCTGCAGCGGAGAAAAAGTAAGTTAAAGGTCTTTTGAACATCATGGGCTCGGTAGCGAAGCTCGAAGCTTTATTCAACGTGGTGAATTTAACGCTCAAGACTGAATGCCAGAGAAGTAAAGAACGAGGACATTAGATTATCTCGATGGTAATACACCAATCAGAAACACCTTATGGTTCTCAGTACTGGTGGTACTGATATCTTCGGCGCAATCTCAATAATATGGTGAATCAAGTTCTTATTATGGAGCGACCTAAATTTATTTATACAGACCTACAATCTATTAAAGCATGTCAACACCCGAAACAGGGAAAAATTGAGGCGTTTTTGCCTTGCAAGTAAAGACGTCGCCTGCGCTGTGGCTGTGCCTAGCTATAATGTGCCAAGAATATAACCAGCACCGAAAGAAGAAAATTCGAAGCATCAAGCATGTTTACCTTGCGAGTGTATATGTCGCCTGTGCTATACATGAAATAAAAGTAGACAATAAGCAGCACGATGCCGACCGCCAGGGAAGCATCGTAATGTTGCAGGCAAGAGAAGATGAACAGGGCCAACAAACACACGTTGCTGAAGATGTGAGCGGAGATGAACCAGGCGTTGGAGTGTACCAGCTCTTCCTTTAGTTTCGTCAGCTGTTCAAGAAAATAATACGTCAACAATTTGTTACTTTCAGGCGTAACCCGGTGTGAGGCACCGCCATTGTATGTGGCATACCGCAAAGTATGTATTAGGTCAGGTTAGATACATAGCTAAGAATTGGTTCGGTTCAGCTGGAAAAGGTGCCTAACTTAACTATTGCCACCCATATTATATCTGAACCTGAGGTAGGCCGCATACTGTGTCGGTACCAGTTTTGTATATTCTTAGAGTCCATTCGATCTGCCTTAGTTGGTGTGACGTCAGTTATAATCTAAATTTATATGTAGGGTTAATTTAGTCTATGGTAAGCCAGAGACTGCTAAAAATCAGTTTTACGGCTGTATTTGCTCTCGAAGCTGCTTAATAATGTCAAGTGTGCGAATCAACCTTCTGATACCACAGCTCTAGGCTTACATGATCAGGCAAATCGGACGCACTCGGATAATCGCGAGCCAGATTAGGATCCGAAGGTAGATTTCGATCAGTTCCAGCTCGAGACGACTATAGTGTAGATGGTACAAAACTATCTTCCTTATTCTGTTATTAGAACGTGTCTTCTGACACTTCAGCAAGAAAATAGTTGCGTCAGTAGCCTTCCTTAAGTCCATGACAGAATTACCAATACCCCGGTATGGAACCGTGCAACCCCCACTTCAGTAGCCACCAGCCGTGACTGAATTTGCTAACTACAATGTAGCTGTTACTTCAAGTTATTTGGGGGCCTGAAAGAGATTCAGCCAACGGAAAGTTCGAGTAAAATACGAAGCGCCCTCACCTAAGTTGATTTGGAGACGGATGGGGTCGCATTTGTCACATGACCTCGCATCTCTGACGCCTAAGCTGGGCACTGTGTGATCGATTTTAACCGATCACCCGTGCTTGGCCTAGCGAGCATTATCTGCAGCACGGACCAGTGCATGTGGATTTCCTAGTTGCATGTGGATTCATGTTGAATTTATTATCCTCTACTGTCAGGTGCAGGACGCAAATCTACCGTGTGGTGAACATGTGCATAGTTTGCTGACGCCGTCTGTCTGATACGCGGCGCTTTTACGAGAAAATTCCAGTTGTGCCTAATCTGGATGAAGTATTTTCCCATTTCACCTGGAAGTATTAAAGTTTGGTTTTACTTAGGTCACGTACTTAACCTTTAGCAGATCACAGCGGTCAACTAAGCAGACGAACAGACGATAGTCTCACGTGTTAACGGGAAATTTTCCGCGCTTGTAAGCTCGACAATATATTATACTAACATACTGTTAACTTTCTATTCTTGCGTTCCAACGAGTAAATAAAAAAAACTCAAACCTGAGAAATTAGTAACTAGACAACCATCTGCAAAGAATGGCACTGAACTGCAGTGTAACTTTATACATACAACTAAAGCTTTTCGATAACTGCTGGATGCTCTCATCAAAATTTAATAATCGTTGTGTGCTGTGTTTTCACCATCTACCTGCAGATATGCCCTTGAGAAGCCTTTGTACAGGAGGATGCTGCCGCCCCGATGCACCTGTATTGGAGTTGGAATCGACGCAGCTGACAATGTTTCAAAATTTCAGAAACATGTGCTAGTTTGAAAATTATATCTAAAGCTTTGGAAAAACACAGTATCATAGCTACATTTTACTGAGTTAACCTGCTGAAATTTCTGCAAAGTCTTCATGTTTTAAATTTCGACCATCTTCGACCCTCCCACCTGATGAGCTGATGTGCTTCTCACCATATTCTTCAGTATTTGACATAATGCCATCTCAAGACAATATCATATATCGTAATTGCATGTTGCAGTTGTGGAGCGCTAACGCTAACGGTATTATACTGTAGTGCCAAATCTGGTGCCCGCGAGCTAAGACGTCTCGTATGAGTATTTCCAGCAAAAGAACGCAGCAAGATAGCATCTCGCAATAGTATATCTTAAGAGGACTAAAACGCACAAGTAAACTGTGTGATGTACACACAGTAAGTTCACGGAAGCTGATCCTCAAAAGTTCAGCTTCAGCTGCCAGCGAAGCTGTACGGAAAGTGTCTCGTATATTTAACTAACCCTTTCGCAACGAATACTTAGATCGTGCACGAGTATATCTTTATGAGCAAACGTATTTTTTGATGACCAAAATGAAGAATCTGTCTGACATTCAGAAAGAAAACAATAAATGGCAATGCTTTGAACTTTCTTTTTGAAAATGCTGTCATGTATGTAGAAGAAGTGACACCCTCTAGGTTTTAAAAATCCAGCATTATATGACGCGACTCTTTAACGAATATGTCAGCGTAGTCTCGGAGAATGTATAGGTGAAGGTGACATAAGTCCTCGTGAGTGGGACCAAATGGGTTAGTGGTGGCTTTCTCATGGCAGCCTTCTACAGTGACGTCCTAATGAGCTCGGTTCTCGAAGTCACCTTAGATATAAGACTCAAGGACTTCACCTGCATCCGATCAGCAGCCATTTGAACAAGCGTGAATGGGTTGGCAGCACCTGCTTACAAACAATTATGATTCAGGAATCAGAAAGGGTGAATATTTATGGAGCATTGTAATCTGGATGTCGAGGCCATCTATCTCCTGTGCACCGAGAACTGAAAATTTGAAAATTTTCTTGCTTGGATGGTATTTGCTGCGAACGAAAATGAAGAGGAGCACGAGTCTACTGCTTTACAGCTAAATGAAATTTTAGCTTGCATCTCCGCCACCCATCCCAGCCAATGAGCCAGTCAGTAAGCCAACGTGCAAACCAGCCAGTATGTCAGCCAGCTCGTACCATAAAGTGGCCCACAGGCTGCTGTGGAGTATTTAGCCTCGGTCGTCTCCCCCTATACCTACTCTGAGAGCATAGTTAGTCAAAGTTTCCAATGAACTTACTTTCACGAATAAATCTGTCACTGCAACAGAGCAAGCATAATACAATAGCATAGATCAGCTTAGGATGTTTTTTTTCTATGTAAAATAAAAAACAACTGTAGCATTCTAGTCTACAATGTTACTGGTATGCCACACTTCAACTGCAAGACGCTATGCAGTGTCTATCCCACCTCATCACTAATTTCATCTGCATTTTGTAAAAAAATATCAATTCATATTCAAGACGAGAACATTGAATTTTTTTTCTAATGTTACCTCCACTACAAGCACTTCATAGCGGTTGGCTTCTTCGAGGAGCAGTTCTTTATGAGATGGGAAAAGTTTCAGTTGGAACGGCAGAAGCAGTCTGTGGCCCAACCCTCGCAGTACGTTGATGCCGTTGATCAAACACATGCGAAAGTGGATGAATTGGATGGCGGTTGCGGTCCCAATAAATGCACCGCTGTATGCGCTCATGATTTTCGTTGGCACACTTTCGGTGGAGTGATTCAAGTATGCGTGACCTTGGCAAATAAATGAAGATGAAGTAGTAACTATGTATACCAATGAAATGAAGTCAATTTGTAGCAAAATCGTGGATTTTTTTGAATAACTGGGGGTTGACTTGCTGTGTTTTTCAATAAAGAACATTATCCCTCCAATCCCTCTACTTCGCCAGAATAAGACAGCGAGTGTAACGCATGCAGACATTTCCCCAACGCACAAAGCTGACTCGAGCAGCGCTTTAGTGTAAGTGGCACCAAACGAAAGTCTCCCGAACCACTGAGAGAGATATAACGAGAAGTTCGTCAGATGCAGAAATATTCCGTAGAGCAACAAGGCCAGGTTTCGTTGCACTCCCTTCTCCGTGACATCGTAACGCAGAACACCGAGTAGTTTCAGAATGTAGCCTGACAACCGTAGAAACTTCATTGTTCTCTCGACTTTGCTTCAGTTTACGTTTTATAAATATCAATCTATCGGCTTTGAAAAAGTCTTTTCTTCAGTATATAAGAGTCCAGCACATTAAAGATCCAGATATTAGCTTGAGAAATGTTCCAAATTCGAAACGTGGCCCGATCTATTCCATGCTACTATGAGCAAGAATCAGCTGCTCCCGGGAGACTATCACTAACTCAGCTGCTGCGCATGTTTGTGCCGACTTTCTGCCACACCAAGAGCTCCTGCGGTCAATAATTCGACTTAGATATTAATGTGATGGCGCTTTGTGTCCGGTAGATCTGAGCTATCTTAAAATTACTTCGGTTTGTTTGTTTGTTTGTGAATGTCTGCCAGCCCAATTCATCTTTCATGAAGTTGAATCGTGCAGCTCTTCAATTTTTTTTTTTTTTTTATACCAGGGTTGGGTAAACTACAACGCTCACGAAGATTTTGGGTTCTTCGATATATAAACCCGTTTCAAGCGATTTTGATGAGATTTATTCTAAAATTCCAATTCTGTAATCTGTATATATTACTCACTCATGTGACTAAGTAATAACCCTGAATTTCTATTTCCTATATATGTTTGATACTTCCACAAAGATATCACCATTCCTTGCATTCGAGAACTATATAATGAGAAAGGAAGTACTAGCGGCCGTGCCGTCTCATGGTACTTAGGGAAGTCCTTACAGGTAAGAGAAATTCTCCAGTGCATGTGATACGTGTCAAGGATGCGATGCAGTACTCGCCGAATTCTTTAAGGTAGAACTCAGTCATTAGGTTTACGTTGTTTTTTTTTACTTTGTGCAACAGCAGACTTACAGAGATCGCCAGGCTCTTGAGCAGCAGCCCGATGTCAGCAAACACCCTGACCGACACAAGAACAGCTAGTTTAAAAACAATAACTAATGATTTGTAAACACTAAGCAGTGTAGAACACTGTTAGAAATCTTAACAGAAAAAACGAAAAATAGTTTGGCATTCGATTGATCAAAAACATTTATTTTTTGCATCTGCTCACCTAACAGAAACAAAAGAAAGTCTTGCATGTGGTTACTTAGCAGGAAGAAATCTAATTTTTTTCCAACAGAAGCACTTGGGTTAATTGGTAGATAAAATAAGTACTCTCTGTGTTTTACTTATGGTAATTGAGCAGACAACGTTTTACGTGCTGTTCTGCTGGCAGTGGTTTCCGGGGCCCCTCAGCTGAATTTGCCATCCCCCCTCCAGCTAGACTTACCCCGGGTCCCCCATTGCGTAGATCCGGCCTTGCCTTGGATGAATTAAATAAGCTGCTGTTCTTTGGTGAACAAAAATAATTTTTTTTTAAGTTAGCTGTTCATTCAACTAAAATTCCAGAAAGTTTCAAGTATTCCATATACTTAGAAACTACGTAGTGTTGTTATACTTGATACCAAAATTGTAATTTTTATGTGATAAAATAACACAATTTTTGGAATTTATCTGTTTATACTACAGGAAATTTATTTTCATCCGCAATTTTACCCAATTCTGATAATTTATACGAGCGTAACAGAAAAGTTTTCTACGATTTTTAGCAGACTGTTTTGCAGACAGTTTTCGCTTTTTCAGCTGTTATTTTAGCAGTTTTTTTTAACAGTGAAAGACAAGTAATTTAGCTTGCCTTACATTTATTGGTCTAGAGTCGAAAGACACGTATATACTCTCAAGAGCTTGGACTATGTGGTATTACAATATACTCAGATCGACAGGGGCACTAGAGTGTATTTTCTTATTCTTTGCGCCTTTTTCCTGCCTGTAGTAGTGCACTGAGCCAACTTATACTATATGGCAGAGGAGAGCCGATGTCGAGGGAGGATATTCCTAATTGCGCCTCCTGGCCGACTAGCACAACTGCACGGATCGTCTTTTGGCGGAAACGGTGGTTAAACTGATCACTTAATAACAATAATGATAGTTCACTTGATGTAGACCGTCCTATTATGAGATATAAATAAATGGTTTCGAATTTACAGGTTTGCACTGCAGGTCGTGCTGTATGGTACTGTCATTCCTAGTGGATAATATTGTATGTAATAGTATTTAGCCAAGCAGGTGAAATAGTGTTAAGCCATGCTGATATCTCATCTGGAAGAAATGACTGCATTTACTTTACTTCAATGTAATAAGCTATAACAGAAAATATAACTTATATTGCTCCTCGTGCGAGGGTAATCGTTAGCTAGTACTATTGGGGTGCCAGTTCAGTTAACTACTAATCGTTAGCTAGTACTATTGGGGTGCCAGTTCAGTTAACTACTTTGGTCTGTGATGGCACTGAGCCTCGTTGATTAGGTTGTAAATTTATAGCTGTAATATTATTAAGAAATGAATGTACGAGAAATTTTTTATGTAAGCTGTAATATAATAATTCAAAAACACCTCCCACCCGTGGAGAATTATATGATAAATGTGTATCGGATGCTGGCTCGGCCCGTCTGTCAAAGTACCTACCGTAACAATACACAGCAGCTACACGGCCACGTTCAGGGACTCTCTTCTCCCCAATGTCGTCACTTTCTAACGGTGTTCTACACTGCTTAGTGTTTACAAATCATTAGTTATTGTTTTTAATATAGCTGTTCTTGTGTCGGTCAGGGTGTTTGCTGACATCGGGCTGCTGCTCAAGAGCCTGGCGATCTCTGTAGCCTGCTGTTGCCATCACTGAAAATCTTACGTGTTTCAATTCAAAATCTTTTAGCGCAAATCTGTACGATTTGAACGTGTCGAATTTGACTAATTTAGATTCATAGAACGTAACTGTATCTTGGTTTCGGTAATGTAAGAGACAGTACACGGACTGCACTGGAATTTATATATAACCGAGGAAGCAAGTGGAAGAGGGAGAGTGTCTTTAAACTTGAAGAATGATTCAATTCGATGTGACTTTGAAAATATGACTAACTTTAAACTGTGGATAAAACTGTTGCACCAGCCTAATTACAATTTTCTTTAAAGAATACCAAGTTTTTCTGAAAAAGGGTAGACATAACTATACAAGTTTCTTCTCTACTGTTGGTATTTTAGGGCTTGCATTGTAAATTTTTTCCTAAGTCTTTTGAAAAATATTCTCAACCAGGTATAAAGGAAATCCATTTTGTACGAAATAATTTTTGAGAAATGCAAAATCCTCGATAAAAAACTTTGACAATAAACCAATTTTCAATGCTCGGATGACAAGACATGAAATCAAATTTCGTTTAAGCGCTGAAGCTGAAGGTAAGAAAGAATCCAATTCCATGCCTAAGCCTGTGAATGTCTTTTTTCTGTATACCGAGGTCTCAAATTTACCATCTTCATTACGAACTTGAACGTCTAGGAAGTTTAGTTTTTTGTCACTAGCTCTCTTTTTCGTGTGTAAACTTAATACTGTTATGCTTACTATTTAGATAAATTTAGAATTTGTTTCTGTGGAATTATTAGGTATTAGGTATTGTCGTGAAGTATATTACGACATGCCTACATTACTACCAAAAAGTTCAGTATACAGCTGCTACGCAGCAAGGATATGGTAACCGGCAAGGAGGCTGCCCGGCCCCACAGGACCAAGCATCGTGACGTCAGCGAGCG
>LQNS02277219.1:3051218-3066703 GCA_001587735.2 Parhyale hawaiensis
TTCTACTAACATAATGGCAATAGCTCATAGAGGATCGGGGTGTAAGTCCCGGTGTCTTTTTGGGAATGGGCCTTTTGGTTCGTCTACTGCCGCCTATCTAATCTAATCTAATCTAATAACCGGACATCCCCCCTCCCGCCCCCGACTAAACCCTTGGATCTAGAAACACCAAACTCACAAAAAGTTTGCAAAGCAAAAATTATATATTCCTCTATGGGGAAAAGTAAGCTATCAAACTATTATCTTATTCCTGGTTTTACCACTGCACCCACGTCATACGACGTGATTCAAGCAGTGAGACTCAGTTTATTATGTCGCATCGGTATATGAATGTTATATCTCGGCATTCCTGCCGGTACGTTTCCGTTGACCGAGTGCGCTACTACTGGCGGGAAAAAGAGTAAAGCATATAAAAAGACACGAGAGAAAGTGTCCCGCTGACAGGGTCAGCTATCTCGTTCGACATCCCACCTCACGGAACAGAAGGGGAAACATAAAGATCCTACATAACTTTACAAAACTAACTTTCTCAGCACGAGCTGCAGCCAGCTGCAACATCCACTGAGGAGAAAGCACTTGGGACCCTTGCGTTCCTGAGGCCTAAATAGATTGGGGGCAGGGAATGGGCGCGCCAGAATATACTCCCGAGGGCATTCAGCTATCAAATTGAAAATTCGATAAAAAACGTAACATGAACTAGATAAACGGACATTGTTCCCAACCTCCCCTCCTTCCCTCCACCCCGGCGAAACCCTTTAGCTAGATTCACCAAGAACAATAGGGTTCTCTCCAGGTAAGTGTTCTACCACTCCTGAAAGTTTGAATAGAATTGGTGCAGGATTTTTTTTTTTTTAGATATCGCGTTACGTGTGGAAAACAAAACAGGGTACAAAAACAATCAAACATTTATCGATCTACCTTCATTACCTAAAACAATATGGCCGGCAGCTTCACTGTCCTGCCATGATTAGCTATTGCAAAAGTTAACTTACTAAAGTTCTCGACATGGAGTATGCTCTCAGAAGGCCGAGAGCATTTATGCAGTAGCGGCCATAATGGTTCGGACACCGAAAAACTCATCAGACATTCTCTGAGTACTTCAATACTATAGAAGACATTGAAATATAATTTTACACAAGTTGAGCAACATGTCATAGTTAAATTGTGTTAAAATTTCAGCTGTTCAGGATAAATAAAACAAAAGGTACGAGAAGCGGAACAACAATGTAATTAATTTAGCATGTATTAGTTTTTGATGCTCAAAATCAAGTCCGTTGTGTTGAATATTTTGTTACTATACTTGTTTACGAGTAGACAGTGTCGCCCAACTCGTAAACCACGGACAGAGTCCGAGAGCAAGGGATCGTTCAAAGGACAAGGAGATTAAATGGCTTAAACCTCGTTGCACGACAGGAGGCCGCGCGCTAGCTGTTGTGTGCGTTCGATAATACTCCCAGAACTTCCATTATTGGCAAATAAACTGTTATCAATCCCAAATAGCAAAGTTGCTGTTTTAGAGTTGCAATAGATCTATAACGTGCTACATATTTTTAACTGAACCGTGTTTATTTATAAATATGTGTACCTAAAACCTAAATCTCTTCGCTGCCTGTCATAAACGATACAAAAAGTTTCACCATATAAACTACGCAGAGCGCACAGTACAACAAATTGTAGTGTGTCTATTTTCAAGTATTGTAGTGTCTTAATTTCTAATTATTCATGATACATTCGATGAAAAAAATACGAAACCCATAAATCTGTCAAAAATTGTGCTACTTCTATAGTTTCTACCGGATTGAAACTAACTGCCCATTACTGTTTTTACAAACTACGGTATAGCTTGTCCCAGGTGTTAGCTTTAAGAATGATTGATAATAATGAATACTTCAGGGTGCTGCGCCCCTAATTTGTTAGGCGCAGTATCTTTATGAAAAAATGCATGGTCTTCTTTCTTTCATGAGCGGCTTCCAGAAAAAGAAACGAAGGCAGTTGCATATCAGTAAACAGCGCTTAAATAATCAAACATACGTGTTTTTATTTAGAAAAGTGTACCCGTGTACCCACAATAGCAAATACCAGTCTCGGCCGCTCAGCGCTAAGGTCTACTTTTGCTGACATCCTACTTAACCTCCATGACCGCCATTGCGGTACGTGCAGAGCAGACCGGCGAACAATGTTTTCGCGCTGTGAGCGATCGCCCAAATTGCGGCGCACGACCATCAACTGGCGCACATTGTCCGCTATGTGAGCCGCGTCTACGCGATCCATCACTTCATCAACCACAAACACAAGAATCGACAAACAAAAACCCAAACAATTCCCTTCCTTGTCCCAACGTAATCAAAAACAGAAGCCACGAACACTTCAAGGTCACGGTACGTGAATTCAGCATTCCATTACTATTAATCGATATTCCACCCTCACTTTATCGGCCAGATATTTATTTTAGTTGTATAAGCTGACTGGCGGGTAAAACTTTATTTATACTGGCGAAAAGTATAGCTAAAAATTTACTCGCTGTCATCTCCTTACATGCTGAAATGCAGACGATAGAACAATAATTTCTCACTTTTTATTCATTAATTTCTTTAATTTATATTGCAATTTACACTGCGTCCATCAGTTTCCTCCTTTAAAACGTAACTCTTGCTCCATTGTAGCTTTCACTAATGAAAAAAAAAGGAACAGACGTAACTTGACGAATATGCTACAGTTAATTACTAAATGGCAACATTTAGTTGCCAAATGCTTCCTGCTATGCACAAGTTCGAATCCAGCATAAACAAAATTCGCTATGCGGGTTAATTTAAATAAAAAATTATGCTTTAATTACTAAATATAATGAAGCCAAAGATACATATATTCACCGAGCGAAGCATAATCTGCGAACATTTTGCTTGAAAACTCCGCGTGATCGTGCTCAAAGTTTTCCAGCACTGCTGGTCGACAAAAAACACAAATTTCGAAGGCTCGCCGCGTTTGTTTGTCGATCAAAATCGATCCGCGATCACAAACTTCGACGAAAAGATGGATCGTGTAGATGCGGTCACAGGGACAGCCCGCTGTTCGGTACACCCTGTTTGCTCGTGTAAACGGGCCTTGAGACTTACATTCGCCTCGTGTACAAGCACAAAATACGCGAGATTTTCAAAGACAGCAGGATTGGCTGTTTGCATATGTGACCAAAACTGTCGATTTTCTGGCTAAATTTTGGAGACCTGGTAACATGAAACAAAGATTGCTCATATCTTTAGGTGCTCTCGGCTTGTTGAATATAGAAACGTTAGTCCATATACTGTATATGATCACGGGTTGGGGATCTATTTTGGGTATGCAAGTTGAGGCAATCATGAATACCAGTAGCGACGTTTGAGCCTTCATTTCGCAAACTAAAGAGGCCTCAAGTCTACTCTCGGCCTGCTGAAGACCTTAATGACGTCGCGGAGTGTAACCTGTGGTGATGGTTCCCCAAATGACCCAGCCAGTGAGTTGTTCATGGCCAACTCCCGTTGTGTACAACGGGATGACGTGAGTTATTCTACATCATCAGTTCCTGCATTTGTAGAAGGATGATCACGTACGCCACTACCGAATTCAGAATCTGAAATTGTAAAAAAAAAAAATTATGGTGACGATGCATTTAAATTTACATTTCTGCTTGACAGCATACAAAGCAATAGTTTAGTACAGTTAGCCTTACGCTGATATTGTACTTCTTGTAATATTAAATTAGCTACAGCAAGTATCCCCTAGAAGAGTACTGGAAAGGTACATGTCGCCTGCCAAGAAAAGACGAGGGGCGTCCGTGCACAAGAGGAGGCGACGCTGATAAGAGCAAGTCGAGAAAAACGGAGACACAAAAACAAAGTTTGTCAATAAGAATAAGAGAAATGGCGACAGAGCAGTAAATTTGGAAAGGAGTGAAAGCAAATCTCGAGTCTACTCTATCATCTGCTGTACAGTATACTGCAGATCAAAATTATGAGACCACAAACAGAAATCGTAAGTCCACAAACAGAAATTGTAAGTAATCTTTCGACAAGGATGTTGAGGTAAATACAGTTTGAAACTAGGAAAGTGTACTTCATCCATTCTTATTGATAACCTCAAAAATTCTTTGTGGCATAGCTACTATCAATGAGGGCTTCCATGAGGGTTGGAGGAATGTGGTACCAGCTCCTAAAGAAGGCATCACGAAGTTCATTTACTGTAACAAATTGTTTACAATTCCCGTAAACATCTCTCGCCATCCATTCCCGCAAATTTTTGGTTGGGTTTAATTCTAGCATACATGCTGGATTACGTAAAACAGGGACCCCATGTTCAGGAAAGGTCATAGCCCGGCGGGCAGTGCGGACTGCTACATTGATTACTGCTTCAGAAAGTCCATCGTTTCCGATGATGACGTTGACGTCCTTTACGGCGGTCACAGCTGGTGCGGTGCGTTCGCCGATGGCTGAACATTCTGATGCGGGAGGCGCATTGGCGGCCACAATCAGGGCACCGCAGCGTAGGGTCAGCTGCTGGGAAAACCATTCATCGCCACACAAACGAGGCCATCCTTCGACAAATCTGATCTTTGTGACATGCCAACATAACCGGCAGCTCTTTGATGACACTGCATATCCTCAAGCTTCATTGTTCTCCTGTAGGAAAAAGCGCTCCACACCATAACGGAGACTCCAACGATTGTGACGCTAGGAAAACATTTCGGGAGGCATCTCTTTCTCATGCCAGTACCGTTGAAAGCCATCAGGGCTACCCAGATTGAATTTCTTTTCGTTGGAAAATAAAACTTTAGACCACTTTTCAACGTCTCGTGTTTGGTGCTTTCGAGCAAACTGTAAACGGGCCACGTCGTGAAGCGGAAACAACCGAGGACATTTCAGACGCGTTTTGTTCTTCATGCCCTTCTGTCGTAAGTGTCGCCTGATTGTTGTTGAACTGCAAGCTGCATCTGTGAGTGCCTTGATTTGCCTGGAAGACCGTTCTCTGCCTTGAGAAACAACCCGTTTAATTTTCTTACTCAATGCAGGAAAATTTTTTTGTCGGTCTACCTGTAGATATTGCTGTTCCATAACTCTCAGAGTCCTTTAAGAAGTTACAAATCACAGTATTACTGCGGTGGATATCAGCTGTAATTGCAGGCTGTGACAAACCTTGCTTATGTAGTTTTGCAATTCGACCACATTCTAATTCGGAGAGTTTGCTTGCTTTGGGCAGAGACTCATAGTGAGACCTTTACACTTTAAGTGCAAGCCTGTAACTGATCCGAAACGCCGGAAATTACCCTAGAATTAAATATTTATTACCCTGGTCTTATGCTTTGGATGAACAGAAAAAGCTCATTATTGGACAAAAATGTACATTTCTTAATAAACTGTAACAACAGGAATTTTTCGTCTTTCTCACCTTTTACCCTTAGAAACTAGAGCACTCTGACAGCGCATACCTCCGCTAAGAAAGGCAACGCGGTAACGAAAAATTGAAATTGGCGCTGAAACCATGATATTCTTTGTATGAAGTCCAAAATGCAATCATTTATGCCTTTTGATAGTATATAACACTTTCTGCAATTTTCTTGAGGGTCCGCTCATAAAATTTTGAGTTAGGCTGCTAACAAACATTATGACACACATGAATCAAACAAACAAACCAACCGATCTGCACAAAAATTTAATCACTTATGTTTTTTGACATTGCTAACAACTGTAAATTTCAGAAAGATCCATTTAAAAGTTTTTGAGTTATTGCGCTATCAAGCACAAAATCAAATGAAGCAACAAACACACGAACAAACGAACATAATTATCACAAAAATTTTGCCACTTTTCGTAATAAACCTAACAACTCATGCAACTTTCATGAAAATCCATTCATAACTTTTTGAGTTATGGCATGACAAAAATGAGGCAGACAAAGAAACAAACAAGCGGATGGATGGATCTTCACCAAAAGTTAATCATCTGTTCCTCCTAACATACTTAACAATTCATGTAGATGTCATTCTAATTCGTTCATAACTTTTTGAGTCATCTTGATGACAGACAAACAGTTTCACAGACAAATCCGACGTAAACATAACCTCCTTGGCGGAGGTAGTTATTGATCCCCAGTAGAGGAAGTTAATCTATCACTAAAGCGTTATTTTTACATTTTCAAGTGGTCATGTAGTTTTGATCAGGAGTGTATCTCTCCCTAATTTGGAGTGAGTTAAATTCTTGGCCACGTATATTTTAAAGCGTTGTCAAACACACCCAGAAAGCTGTAGTCACGGTTAGGGAAACTTTGTTCCACGAATATCAAAGGTTCTCTTGTTTCGACACTCGTGTGCAGGCGTTACCCCTGTTGACGGATTTTTTAAATAGTCACTGTAAAAATGAGTGAATGCAATTTTTAAATGTTATAGAATGCTTCAAAGAATGCTCAGTGAGAGTAGCGTCATTTTTGAAAAGTATTTGAAACATCCCCAACTTAGGGCCTGTTAACACGTCCGTCATCGTATAGCGTACTCACTCCCGAAAGTGAACACGACCCGTGAGTCAATTTATTCCGTCACTCTCCACCCGTAGAACCTACCTTCATTCAAATGAATGACGCACGCGTTTACTTATGATTTGTTTTAAGTTTTCACTTATACTTCGTGACGGTTTGAAGTCACTTTTGTGTCCCATAATCTTATAGCCTGAATTTGATAGGAACCACCGATTTTCGCAATAATTATAGCCTGATGCACCGATTGAAGTTAAAATGAGCGTGCAGCAATCGCGTCGTTGTGAAA
The DNA here is from genome assembly GCA_001587735.2 of Parhyale hawaiensis. Classification (NCBI taxonomy): domain Eukaryota; kingdom Metazoa; phylum Arthropoda; class Malacostraca; order Amphipoda; family Hyalidae; genus Parhyale; species Parhyale hawaiensis. Next base: position 3,058,003 of record LQNS02277219.1, read on the forward strand.
TGAAAGATGGCGCCACTGTTCTTTTTACTACATTTTCAGCTTAACTAATTTTCTTGTGTTAATCGAGAATACAGTGATTCTGTCAGCTAAAATGACGGTAAGAAAAGGCATTTTTGTCGACTCTTTCATGATTTAAGAACGCTATAGAAGCTTAATTCTGCATTAATAAGTTCTATCTACTGAACTTGAATTACGCCACGCGTTCGAAAATGCTACGTGCTTCATCTTACGTCTCCCTCACATTGCTGCTGCCGCTTCTATCAAATTAATGCGCTGCGTCCATCAATTTGACTGAACGCGTTACGATGATGGACATGTGAGCTGGCCCTTAGAATGACCTAGGAGTAGGGACCGACCGAGGCCCCGGCCATTTTTAGCGCCCCGGTCCCGGCCTCTGTTTATCGAATATTGCTTGCCCCGTTCCCGGCCCAGGTTTATCGAATATTTCTTAACCCCGGCTTTTCAAACTGTGAAAACCGGGGGCTTGGCCTTTTTTAGGGAGGGGGAGAAAACACTTAAGAGGCAATAAAGCAAGTTTTCTGGGGGAAACTTAATTATTTCTTGTAACCTGATTCTTTATGAGTGACGATTCACCAATATCATATCAATATGCTGTCTTAAACTATTGTCACTGGATGAAACCTTGGTATTGGTTTGCTTTAGTAGGGTCCAATTTTTCCATTTTTTAGTTTAATCCGTTCATTTCCTAATGTAGAATTCAAATCTGAAGTCCTTTTGCGGCGGTCGGCTCTGCTTTTCCCGATATTTGACTTTGAAGTTCCCACTGTTTTTCTAAGGAAAAAAAATAACCACAGTCGCACAGTATAGTGGAAAACCTCTTCTCATATGTTTTTTTGGGGGGTTGGTAACTGAGGTTAGGTTTCTATGGGGTGACTGTGTATTTTCTCCTATACAGGAAAACAATGGGAACTTCAAAGTCAAATATCCAGAAAAGTAAATCAGATTGCCGCAAACAAACTTCGAAATTGAATTCTAGATCAAAAATTGAGTGGCATCACGAAAAATCGGGAAAAAATTAAACCCTACTAAGTAAATTATTACAGAAACCTTTGTGAGCCACAAATTCTTATATTTGTGAATAATGCAGGGAGCATAAAGCTCCTTTGACAATGTAGAACAGCATATTATGGATTGTGAACAATGAATGTCAATAAATCAGCTGCAATAACGGCAGAAGTTATCATGACTGATTAAATATCTTCTCCTTTCTGCAGTGCATCCTTAAGGACTCAAATGCTCAATAGGAAAAGTTGAAAAAAGAAGATTAGATCTACTTCAAGATTACTTCTTACGCTCCCGGACTAGAAGTTAGTCACCTCTTAGCCTACTAGTAAGGTGTATGACCTATTCAAGCACGTTATAAAGTAGCAGTTCTGGAAGGCATGCAGTCTGAAAGATTTCTAACGAAAACTTGATCCATGTTGAACCACACTTGCATCAATCCATTCCTTAAATAGTTCTCACTCAGAGTGTGCATAAAATGAGTTATCACAATGTAAGTGTTGATAGTAAATGCTCTACTTCAGTCAAAATAGAAATTCTGACCCCCGGCTCGGCTAGTGGGTTTTGATCGCCGAGGCTCCGGTTTTTTTATTTTGGTCACCCCGGCCCCGGTTTGTTGATTTTCGGACACCCAGGCCCCGGTCTTTCCAAAATTTTCATCAGGTCGCTCCTCACCTAAGAGTACTCTTAACTACGTTGCCGTTACTTACGGTAATTAATGAACCCCGGCTGAGTGTGTAGGCTCTCAGTACCGTCAGAGGTGCCAACTTGTCTAGGCTAGCTTGAATGTTCTTCATCTGTTAATGAGAGATTGTCGTTAGATAAGTAAACTAGAGAATTGCGCTACGAGCTCATACATTCGCCGAGAAACGCAATGTTAATGAAAAATTCAAACTGATCCTGAATCCAAGATTTCTTTTTTTCATCACATCATCAAATTTGGCCAACAGTTCCTGGTAACAGTCAGAGCAGTTCCTGTGAATTTGTTGAAGATTCATCCATAACTTCTTATATTTTTTTGGCCAACAAAAAGGTAAAAAGAGAGACGAACACACAACTGGGCAAATTGATCATCACTAAAGTTAGGTTATTCGTGCTTCCTTACAGTCCTAACAGTTCCTACAAATAGACAAACTTTGACAAAAGTATGACCTTCCTGTCGGGGGTAATAAACGCTTAGGACATTTTCGATTGAGCGCTGATATTAAGCCTTTGAATCTTAACTTGTCAGAAACTCCATTCAGAGGCTGTGGCTTTGCCGCTTTCCAATGTGTTTCAACTGATAGAAGCAAAGCTATTACGTTGAACCACATGAATACTCTAGTTTACGGAGCAAGATCGAGCATCTGCAAGTCTGAAGAGTGACGTACTAGGAGACAATGCTCGAAGCTCACTTCACCGGGTCGGAGACGGCGCACCTGTCTACAGTTTCGAAGGTGGAGCTTCGAAGGCATAATTTCGGTGTTCAGTCGAAATCACCCATAGTGCCATTTCCAAGTACGTAGCTACATCAACGGAGGTGCTGTACGGTTATGTTTATTTTTTTTATTTATAACACAGAGCATGACTATACTGTGCACAGAAGCCATCCTCTATAGCGTTCATGGAAAAATGACAAAATCATATAATGGTGTGGAATTATTCTACACGCAACCTTACTTCTGTTACCATAAGCCACCACCAACCCCACTAGAGCAACCAACTGAGACACTCTGGCGCAGGGCGCCATATTTTGAACAGAGGCGCACCAATGTGAGGTGTAGCACCATTTTCTTAAGCCTCTTCTGCGTCACTACCAGGAGTGCAATCAGGATCAGGGGAGGAGGATGAGGAGAAACAACACGAGGGATTAGAAGAATGACCCATACAATATTAGTTCTTTTTCTTTTTTGTTCAGTGCTTTCTGTTTAAATTGTGCCGCAAATGCGTTTTTTTTGTCATCTTTAAAAGTGCATTTTAGCTTTTTGCAACTGTTTTTATTGTATACGCATTAAAATTATTAGGGTGCGCTGAAAATTATCAGGATACACTTAGTAATATATCGCCCCTCACTGGCGTAAGGACGTCAGGGGACGGGGTACAATTATCGGTGGGGGAGGGGGGGAGAAAAACTGGTGCATATTAGAGCTGATGCAGTACATTCGAGGATGCGGTGCAGTGATGCTAATGCACTGGCAAAAAAAAAAAAGAACACACATTAGAAAAGAGGCGAGCAGGCCCCTGTTGCATACTCATGCTCACCCTTTTCTCGAGTTCACCATTTTCAATATCTAAACATGCGACGCTGAATTCCTTTTGCAGCTTCTGCATCTGGAAATAAAGAAAGAGAAAGTGTGAATGTATTGTATTGTGAAGTAAATAGATGTTCCGACGTTTGTATGCTCCATGTAATGTATGTATGTAAGCCCGGTGACATTTACTGCCGACAGTATAAGAGCGGCCGTAAGGGGCTGCAAGCACCCGACTCTGGCATAATCTTTCTCTCCGTTGACGTTGTTTTTTTTCATTAAAATTGGCTGTATTTTCCCAGTAAAATTTAGAAATTTAAAGAGTGAAGGTATTTTGCTGAAGAAGCAGTTGCGATTTCCTCACATACTGTATATATCTCAATAATCACGCTGAATATTAAGAGATACGAGAGGCGATCATTAATTATTTATTGTCATCTAATTTAGATGCAAAGTGTAAGTCTGTCAGACCAAGACGAAACTCTACACCAGTGGTTCCCAAACTTCCCTATGCCTGGCACCCCTGGAGAACTTCTTCCATGTTCTCGCACCCCCAACAAAATTAAGTACCCATATGATGATGGGTACCCCTATACGGGTACCAAGCAGCTCAGTTTGAGGGTCCTTGCTCGACACAGTACAATGGTATACGAGCCCACAACGCAGAATAATAAGACCAGAACTGTCAGCACGAGCCGCGTCCACCGACGGACAGCATCGTGCACAGTGACGATCTGTATACTCAATCGAAATTGCTTCTTCGGTTCCTAAAAATAACCAATTAGAATTGTGAAACTACTCAAGGTAAATTTCAGTTTAGTTAACCTGATTTGTCATACGGCAAAAACCTAAACTCCACCCTTGAACATAAAATATAATACTCTTTTCTAGTCTAAACGTATCGTCAAAACCAATAAACAGGTAAATAGCTAGTCCGAGACATTATAAACATTCGTGGGGTCAAGAATTTGAGTCCGAAGAAAAGCTCTTTCATGGCGTTTGCGTATACGACATCCCACTTTAGTAAACATTGACAAACTATAACACCTTGGATAGAAGCATTAGAATAAAAGAGTGGGTGACACTGACTGCAATCAGGATAGCGTCTCTACCTCTTTTGGTACCCCGATTTATGTATCAAGGACGGCTTCGATTGGGTCGACAAAGCCAAGCACACTTCACTTAACTTGTCCGAAACTGCAGACAGGTGCCCTGGCTTCGAAAAGATTATTCACGTTTTAGGCATTAACTCAAAATTTATCACTTTTGAGACTTCAACGAACTCAACCTTACTTCGTAAAATGAAAATTTCAGTCGGTTCAACTTAATCCAGTTGTTTCTAAGAACTGAAACGCGATTCCAAGCGGCGAAGCCAAAGTTCCTCTCTGCAGGTCCGGACAAGGTAAGTGAAGCGTGCTTGGCTTTGGCGATCCAATCGAAGGCGTTTAAGTATAGCAACCTGCTGTGTTAATAATTCTCCTCGAAATGCGTGAAATAGAGCAAGGTGGGACCTATAGACATGCCACTGCGGCAATTAATACATAGTTAATGAATATGAATAGGTTACTTTGCGATAATTTGGCACATCGCATCTCTACGACCTCTACGACCCATTCTAACAAGAAATAATGCCTCCACAAGTAGGAGCTTCGATAAATATTGCCTGATAGAAAGAAAACACCCGTGCCATAAGCTAAGTAAAAGCAGTGGCACTTGAGACTTTGCACATATATTATTCTCAAAAGTTCAGAAGAGAAATTTTCGATAAATATATATATATATATATATTTTTTTTTCATTTAGCACGTCGGCCCAACCTCACTCATATTTTCTTACGGGCGCGATTACGGATTTTGGGTGAATTTAATAGCAAATCTTCACTGACTTCAGGATACGAAAGTAAGTCGCCAAAGAGTCAAAGATTTACGGAATCCTAGATTCGCTGAATGCACTTCATCTAATCTAAGTTAAAATAACAATGAAGCTAGAGCACTATATGCTAGAGCACGCTGAGAAGCAATATTAACGAAAAACTCAAATTGGTTCTGAAACCATAATTACCCTTTTATTAGTAGCAAAATTTGGTCACTTGTGTCTTTTGATAGTAATAACCGCTTCTGTAACTGTCTTGTAAATCAGCTGATAACTTTTTTAGTTATGTTGCTGACAAACGTTCCGACAAACATTAGTCAGTCACACAGACAGACCAACCGATCATCATCAAACTTCAATCATTTGTGTCTTTCGACAATTTTACAATTCCTGTAAATTTCATAGAGATCTGCCTATAAATTTTTGCGTTCTTTTGATAACAAAGATGAATTCAAACTCAGAGACAAAGAAACGGACAAATAGATAATCACAAAAATTTGGTCATTTACTCCTCATGGTATATGATGCTTAACAGCTCATGTAAGTTTCAAGGAAATCTCTCCTCAACTTTTTGAGATATTAGTACTAACAATAAAGAAACAGACAAACGATCAAGCAAATCGTTGAAAGGGTCTTCACCAAAAGTTAGTCCTGATTTGTCTAACAATCTCTGTGAATTTCGAAAAGATCAGTCCATAACTTTTTTGATTTCTCTTTGTGACAGATAAACAAACAGCCGGACAGGCTAACATGACGAAACATAACTTCCTTAGCGGAGGTAATGTTATATGACCCTAATTACTACTGCTGGGCTTGACTTGTAGGAAGAAAACTGAAATTATTTCCGTGCTGTGCGTGTAAACCGTTACCTGACTCGTGAAAATATCCCCGTGCCGTGTTTGCACTAAAATAATTCAATACCTGACTCGTAAAAATATCCTCATGCCGTGTTTGCACTAAAATAATTCAATACCTGACTCGTAAAAATATCCTCATGCCGTGTTTGCACTAAAATAATTCATTACCTGACTCGTGAAAACATCCCCGGTGCCGTGCGTATAGTAGAAGTAGACGCTGAGGACGATGCTTCCCGCTCCCATCAGCCACTGGCCTTGTGTGAGGAAAATGAAGATGTAGAAGGCAAGGGCGGCGATGCTGCTGAATATTCGAACCGAGATATACCATCCGTTTGCCTCAACGAATTCTTCTTTGACGTCTGAAAACTGGAAAGCGAACTCTCATGAAATAGATGAAGTGAAGAGCGTGCAAATATTCCATATGAATAATATTAAACAATATAAGGCCGAGAATGAATTATTGTCTTCCAGTTGTTTTATAGCCTTATCCTGATAAGAAACAAGATTTGGTGCCCGTGTCCAGAGATTTATTATTTCCTCATGAGCCATTACTCGAGTCGTTATTAGTATCTTTAAAGAACGACTTCAGCTGAGCTTTTGCAGTTTTTGCAACGAATGAACAAATTTCAACTCACCTGCACCAGCAGCTGCTCGTATTGCCTGGCTACTTCAACGAGCAATTTCTCAGAAAGTGGACACCGCGGTTTGCTTGTAGGCATCAACAGGGGACGACTGCGGGCAATGAGGACACCAACTGCGTTGAAACAACTCGTGCGGAAGTTGATCAGTACCGTCACTAGTCCTGCGGTGCTGAAACATCCGCTGTACACGTGCAAGAAAACCATCGTTGCCGAAATATCTTCCACTTTTTGCATTTCTCGCCCGTAGAATAGGATTCCTGCGGCTGAACCGATAATGAGACCCACAGAGATGGAGTCCAAGCGCCGAAGATGTAGTTTGCCAGCCGGAAAGCTTTGCAGCGACTCCCACGAGTTGTTAATGAAAAACATCATAGTTACCACCCCCTTGCAGCGGATAAGTTGAGTCAAAGAGGAAATGGTGCCGGTAATATCTCCGAAAGCCATTGCTATTATGAAGTAATTTTCACTGACTGTTTTCCCAGTGAACATGCTGTACCTCCATTTGAAGAGCGAGCTTATGATAACCGATGTCTGGAGAGCGACACAGTACAACAGCCATCTTCGGTTGAGTCGGATACCCTTGTCAGTCACATCGTAGAAAAGGATCCCTACAATTTTATGCACATATTCCGGAAGAATCAAGTATTTCATGTCTAATCAATAACCAAGGTTTTACTCCATTAACGGCTACTTTCTTCTGTTGAGGACGTTTAAAAGAATGTTTTGTCGACACTAAGAGTCTCTTTTCTCTTTGCCGTTTAATATTAAAGAGAACTAACTGTGTAGCTATTAATGTAACGTTGGAAAAGCCTCTCCTCTCGATGGCGGATTGTGCAGCTAACTGGTGCACAAGAAGAACTTAAAGAGAATTGGTTGATCGATCCTATGAACTTAATTTTTACTGCAGTATAATGACCAGGCCTCAGTGAGCGGGTGTTTGTACACAGAGGCAAGACAATCAAGCTTAGCAAACATAATAACATTATGAGTCCAAGTGCCAGCAGTGGTTCTGAACAGGGGGCATTCAGGGCATGACAGCGGAGATTTGGAACTAATGGAACTGTTAACGCGTTCAATAGTGAATATAAAATTGTAGTATGTGTAATGTACGTTTTCAGGTAGACCATCTTGGAAAGACGAACATGAGAATTTGATGAAAGATATAGCCGAAACCCAAAACCTTGGCTCGTAATATTATACAAAGGCATGATTTACCAAGATATTGCTCTTTGTATTCAAATTCTAGCGAGTTGACAAGATTTTATGGGTAGCAATTCATTTATTCGTATGGAAATAGTTGATCTGATCTATTTCTGATGTCACGATTTTCACTAATTGCTGCTCATCAGGTTTGGACTTCGGAGTCACTGTTCTCGCAATTACATATCCATGAGCAACGGTCTGTCTTAGGCCAAATATACGTTTTATGCAGATTTTGTTTTCAGTAAGGCTGCGCTTCTACTTGATGCCGATACGTACTTCTAAATAAATTGAATTTGCTTCAGACGTGGGCATAATCTTTATTATTTCTTTACTTTGGGCTGATTTAAATGTTTTACACTTATGAACGAGGTATGAAATGCACATGTACATACAAGTAATTGTATGTACTCCGTAAAGGAATATGTTTTGAACGTTTTTTTTACAATTTTTTAGTTAATACTTTTGCAATATAATATTGCAAGCCATTAGTCAACGCTATACCAACGTTGAGACATTGTTTCTTCTCCATACATGCATGTCGCAAGTTCCAGAAGTATTGGAGGCGTTCATCAGTTAGAAAAAAATCAAATTACACCGTAAGATACACTTGCTTAACTAGGATACGCTACGCGAGAACAGGACGTACATCTCGGCCTGAAAATCTTTTTTGAAACCAATGTTCTGTTATGGTATTGTGTGTTATGGCATGGGAGAGCATACACCACAACAGTGCGACGTCTAAGGAAATACAATGACAACTTGAGAACAGCAGGTTACGCTGCTGTGACTGAAGAAATTGGCCGAGTCTATTCCACTTTATTGTATAGCTATAGCATTGAACAGGATACTGATCAAAATCCACGGGTCTTACAGTGCA
>LQNS02277219.1:3107383-3125430 GCA_001587735.2 Parhyale hawaiensis
GCAACTAATAGAAACATTCAAGTACTTGAATGGCTTCAACGACGTACCTATAACGGGACTCTTTGAAAGAGACCCCAATGATCGCTTGCGAAACAACGGTCAAAAACTCAAGCGCAAAGCTCGAAGAACAACTTTAAGTCAGCAGTTCTTTCCCTATTTCATAGTCAGCATTTAGAATAGACTACCTTTCGACGTTGTTGGTGCGGAGTCGGTCAACTCTTTTAAAAATCGTCTTGACATACACTGGGAGAGATATCCTCCACAGCTAAGGACTCCTCCCCCACGAGTCGCAAGCACTTAACGGCCAAAGCTTCCCAGGCCATTTTAAGCTGACTTCGTCTCACTTCCGCTCCATCTATATATTGAAGCTCCACATATCAGCGGCTATCGATCATGCTTGCGGGCATTCATGACCATCTCTTTGGCGGAAATTCTTCTCCCCCTCTTTTTTATTTTCTCTTTATTTTTTTCTTTCGTCTTCCGTTTTTTTCCCTCTCGTTTCTCCAGTCCTCTACATCCTACTAACATAATGGCAATAGCTCATAGAGTCTGGGGTGTTAGTCCCGGTGTCTCTTTGGAAATGGGTCTCTTGGGTCGTCTACTGCCGCCTGTCTAATCTAATCTAATCTGTATATTTTAAGGACAGTAACTGTTGGATGTTGGAAATATGTATGTATAACGTCAACACGCTACCGTTTGAATGAAACTTCAAGTATTTTTTGTAAAAATTGAATCCTTTTAGAGGGGACCATAAGGAGCTTCCGGGGTCGTAAAAGGGTCAATGGAGATGCTGAAACTTTTGCCAGCAATGATAAATGGAAAAAAGTTATGTTCCTTAGACTATTGGGTGGAAATGCGTACAAATTTGCAATGTTGCTCTATAGTAGTGGTAGTGAATGAAACTACGTTTCAGATACATACAAAGCTCGCACAATATGTTAATATAATAATTTCAAAATTCCTTTTTATTATATGAGGACTATATATAATTCACACTACATGGACGACCATATAGATATAAACTGCACACCAAATGACTTCTATACATCTTTCTTACAGTAAGCATGGACTGTCGAGAGAGGGAGAACGTTCTCATGAGAGTCAAGGGAGCCAAATGTTGCAGCCTCTGCTGGATGCGCTGCATCTGTTGGTGGACAGAATAACGAACAGTCAACGCTCGTATTATGCCTGAATTATGTACTTAGACAGCGAAAAGTTGGGCGTATCGTGCAGAATTGCCAAATTGGTTAGACTGTGGCTTATGGATATTTGTGTTATTTGACGGGTACAGGTCAGGGGATGCTTTAGGCCAATTTGAATTGCCCGCCCCAGAGTCTCATATACGAGGTCTTGGGCTGAGATACTGTACAGTATTAATTTGAATGCATTTAATAATATCTGTTTAGCCCTTTTATTCAAATGGCACCTCCTTTCTCTGGAATACACGGGCCATGGCCCCTTCGACACCCCCATCTCTTTCTACACTCAACGGATGTTTCTCAGAATTTGTTTTAAGGAAAATTTACAACTTTACAAACTTTGATGCGGGATCCGAATTATAAGGTTATAGTGTAAGGTTAATGAATATAGCCATGGAAATTCAAGAGAAGTACGTATTTATAACTACACAAATCTAGATTTACAACTGCCCGAAAGAGGTACAACTGCACAAATCAAAATTTACAACTGCACAAAAGAGGCACAACTGCACGGTTGAACAAACTGCAGCTGATCTTTCTGAACACAACAGTATGTCTTGCACCGTCCATCAATGGAGGGGGGGAGAGGTTCCCTAATCACTTTATGTTCCCCAGATAGAGAATTTTAAATTACATTTCAGCACCTTGCACCTCCTAAGAATATCTGCCTAAGAAGGTACTAATTGGCAAGGAATACTAATGTACTTTTTATGGTGCGCAACTGTATTATATACATTACAAACTGTGAATTGTAGTAATAGTAACGCTGTGTGTGGTTTACAGTATGTCTAAAAAAAAAAAATTTTTTTTTGGAGCCTCATTGAGCAAAACCGCCATGAGCTGAACATTGAATACCTTAGATTTTATTGAAAGTAAACATTCGGTCGTGCGTGTATTCTACGTTAGTTAATAAAGCGGTATAAGACTTTAATTACATGGCTAACTAAGTACAGTATGTATGGTGACCCTGAAAGCTTAATCGAAACGTTAATGTGATGTTCAGTGACTGCAGTGGTGCAATAAGCCTTCCGGATGCATAATATCATCGCTGTATTAATGGACATGGGACTCACCTCCTTCGATAGTTGGCCGCTTGCGGTTTTCGTGCTGACGTCTCTGAATTCCTCAAGCAGCTCAGTCACCTAGAGTAAAGTAATAAATTACATGCACGAAGGGCTCTGATTTGAGGATCGAGTTAAAAAAATAACCTGTTTGATGTCTTGATATTGAAGCAGCCATTTTTGATGTAAAAGTTGTAATTGCAGGAATGCCCCAAAGAATCCAGTTTGCATTGGAGGATCAAGAAAGTGGGAGAACTACAAATGAAGAATTTACAACAAAATTCCTGTATATGGCGATTACTCTAACGTATTGTGGTATGTGCAATACAGTTACCAAGTATTAGCAAGAATTTTTATTGTTCGGCTATCATTTTTATTCAAACTTTCAATGTCCTCTTTTTAACAGAAGCTGAATCCTCAAAGCACTATGGTAACTTGATACAGCACATAGATATTCTACTGATATCGGAAGCATCTTTTAAACCTTTAACGTTCTAATTAGTATCAAACTTCAATGAAATAACACTCTTTTAACTGCAACCGAATGCTCCCATTTGAAGGTTAACTGAAGCAAAAATTATTATTGTGACAATATCACTAAAACAATTTACGTATGTTGCCATATGTACGATGGTACTTCAAATTTCGAGCGACTCGCTTTCTAAAAAAAGTATTAATAATCACGCTGCCAACTAATGCGTTGTCGTACCGTCAGTAAAGGACTAATCTAATATACTGTATTTCTTATGGGAAAATAGATGGTTCGGAACGATGGAATGGATGAAGCTCGAAAACAAAGGTACTCATGTACTTCTGTAGGTTTGTACTTTGGTCAGCTAAAAAGCAATTGGTTTGCCTAAAATGCTCCAACGAGGCGAGTCCAACGCCGTAAGCTGAAAAACGAGAGTAGGTAAGGTAAAGTATTTCAATTAGGGCATCTTAATCACAGCAGTCAAATCGAACGAGTCCCGATACATATTCTGTAGAATTCCTGTGCACTTGACGTGATATCATAGCCAAGTTGGAATTTGTAACATGCTGTGGTGTATAATAAATCCGCAAATATTGAAACATGCTGCAGATAGTACTGATTAAATTAATATTAGTATGACATGCACATCTGTGGTTGAAACATGACCAAATGATCCCACTGAACGTATACATGTTAGTTCAAACGTTTTTTTGCATGATTTTAAATTTTTCATAAATGGACATTTAGGGTAGATTAGATTAGATAGGCGGCAGTAGACGAACCAACAGGCCCATTCTCAAAGAGACAGCGACACATACGCCCCGGAGCTCTATGAGCTTTTGTCATTTTGTCTGAAGGAAATTGAGGGCTCAGGTAGAAAGAAGAAAAAAAGGGGAAAGAAGAATATCAGTCAAAGAGATGATCATGCAAGCATGCATGTGAGCATGATTAATAGCCGCTAATATGCGGAGCTAAGAGACGTCTATCTGTGAAGTCTTAGCGGAAAAGAGAAGATGGATTAAGGTAGCCTCGGAAGCTTTGGCCGTTAAAAGTTTACGACTCCTGGAAGAGTAATTCTTAGCTGTGGAGGATGTCTCTCCCAATGCATGTCGAGGCGATTTTTAAACGCGTAGACTGTCTCCGCACCAACAGCGTCGGAAGGAAGTCTGTTTGATATGTTCACTATGAAATACGGAAAGAACTGCTGACTTAGGGCTGTTCTTCGAGCTATATGTGAATAGCTTCAACGATGTGACTGCAACGGGACATTGTGAAAGAGACGTTAATGATCGCCTGCGCAACAACGGACAAAAACTCAAGAGCGTGGGTGTGGTGACGTCACCTGGTGCCGGTGTCTCTTAAGGACTTTACTGCTTTAGCACTTCGAATTTTAGAATCAATGTTTATTTCGTAATTCAAGCCAGTTTTAAACAACCAAAAGAGTGCCCATCCTTTATATATTACTAACAGATAGATTTCTTAGCTGTGCTTCATTGTTCATAGTATTTTATTCTTTACTTTTATATACTTGGTAGTCTTTTCATTTGAATTTTAAAGAATTGATAGTACTGTCCAGTTTTCATATATTCTTTACTCTTCATTTCAGATACTGATGATGGGACAAGTCGATCCCGAAATGTTTCTGAAGTTTTAGTAGATTTTAAACCTAACTATGTTCGCTTCCGTAACCTTGGCTCTTTTATTTATGTTACGGACTCCAGAAGCTGCATATATATTGTTCCGATATCAGGAAGTATTTCAAGCAAGAAGTGTCTTCAAATAAGGGGATGAGGAACCCACTTTCGCCAACTTCTTCAACCTGGTCATCGATCTCTCTGGAAACGTAACTTATTTACAAAATATGTAACCTGGCCTATTTTTTGCCTATTTCCTCGTGAGCGGACACAAAATGAATAAATAAATGGAACATTTTATCAGATAAGGATATAAATAAATCGTATTGCCCAATTGTATGGGGATAAGCTAGACAGATATTTAACCCTTGAGTGAACAAGGTAGCTGTTGATCAAACCAGCAGCATGTAAGATCCATAGTCTAGACTATGCATAGCAGCTTTTAAGTTCAAAATCCATAGGTTGGTAGTCGAATTGGTGATGACAGCACTTGAATTGATTGATAATAATTAAAGCATAACGTCACCTGGATCTAGTCCGAAGACCCTCTAAGGCAAGGTAAGTAAGGTACTTAAACATTAATTATCTCTCGTATGTGATTTAGCTATCCATGATTAGCGATCTACAGATTCGATATATCTATATCTGTGACTATAACACTAGATACATGAAAGTATGTATCGCATTTACCATGTTTTTAAACATGTCACCCGTGTTGAACATGTAATATAAGTCGATGACGATGTGTATGACCCCAATGAACATCGACCAGTCTTGCACCAACACCATGAAGGCGAACACAGCTAGCGCTGCCACGTCGGTGATGGTGTGAACCACGATGGGCCACGCGTTCGCATCCACAAACTCTTCTTTTACTTTTATGAACTGAAATAAAGAAAATGTCAGTGAAAGTAACTCATTATAACTTCCATTTACACGCACGTTTTTCACTTGTCAATTCTGTTAATACTGGAAGTTGTTAGTGGTTTGAGTCAAGATATGCTCTGAACGAATATGTGATTGTACAGAAAATAATTTATTTTCAGTGTTCGAAGAGGCACGGTACGCCTCTTTCTCACTCTGCTTGATACAACTTTTTCTAGTATACAAACTTATTGGTACTAAATATACAGTTAGCGTTGAAACTAATCGTACACCCTTTCCTTTTATTATTTTATAGAATAACTCAAAAACTGTTCTTTCTACAATCCTAAAGTTTTCTCATGGTAAAAAGCACGTAATGGTGAAAATAAAGCGAAATTATCAGAATAAAATACTATTTTGAAGAGTCTTAACAAACGAAACTGAAAAAAGATCTTCGTGCAAAATTATTCGCACAGCATACCGGTAACTAAAGCACTCTGAAAGCACATATCCCCGCCTATATAGCAAAACAACGGTAACAAAAAATTCAAACTGGTTCTGAAGCGGTGATTTTCACTATGTCAGCACCAAAAAATTAATAATTTGTGCTTTTTGACACTATTAACAAGTTCAGTAATTTTCGTAAAGATCCTTTCGTAAATTTTTGAGTTACGCTGCAAACAAATATTTTGACAAACATTGGTGGGATAGACGAACCGATCATTACCAAAATTCAATCATTTGTTTATTTAACATTACTAAATACTCCTGTAAGTTTTATGAAGATCCGTACACAACTTTTTGAGTTACTGTGTTAACAAATATAAATTTAAACACAGCCACAAACGAACAAAGAGATCATCACAAAAGGTAGTCATTCACTCTTCGTAATATACCTAACAACTCATGTAAATTTCATAGAAATCTATCCATAACTTTTTTAGTTATGGCATTAAGTAAAATGAGGTAGACAAACAACCAAACAGATGTACGGAACTTCACCAAAAGTTAATCATCTATTCCTCTATAACTTTTTGAGCTTTCTTGGTGACAGACAGACAGGCAGGCAAAGTCGCCGAAAATATATCCTTCTTGGCGGAGGAAATTACAATATTGGTAATCAAATGCATGACTTTTTGTCTTGATGATATTGAGCAGCCGTTTCCTCTAATTTTTACTAGATTTGAAGACGTTCCAGATAGGATATTGCTCCATTCTTCATTAGCAACTAGTTCCAATTCCTGGATGTTCCTTAGAACGCAATTATTGACTCGGACTTTCAATGATCACCATGGATTTTCGATGGGGTTCAGGTAAGGACTCATTGACCGCCATGGTTGCAGTGTTACCTTATTTTTCTGATGCCTGGTGGTGGACTTGTGTTTCGGGTCATTGTCGTGTTGAAAGACCCACCTACTGCCAAGCTCCAAACTCTAAGCCGATGTTTTGAGGTTTCCATCCAAAATAGTGATATAGTCATCAGATTTCATTATATCTTCAATTGCAGCTAATTTCCGGTACCACTTGAAAAGAAACAGTCCCAAAATATCATTGAACCACCTACATATTCAACTGGTGGTACAGTGGTTTTCGGCAAAAAAACCTCACTTTTTTTACGCCAAATCTTCTTCATGTCATTGTGTCCGAAAAAAACTCGATTTTTGTTTCGTCACTCCATAGTACTCGGTCCCAAAAGCTTTTCTTTTTATCCAAGTGGGCTTTGGCGAGGTTCAAGCGAGCAGCAACAAGACAGTTTTTGAAGTGGATTTCGTCGAGGTCGGTAACCGTGAAAATTATCCTTGTTCAGACAGCGCTGAATTGTGTGCTTACTCATGCAAGTTGCCTTAATATCCATTCTCTCGGTAATATTATATAACACCACTAGTGGATTGATATTGACCTCACGGCACAGTCTTCGCCCAGTTCTTACCGTTAGTATGCCTTTCCGGCCTCAGCCCAGCAATATTTTTACAGTACCATACTCAGCAAGCTTCTCTATAACACATTGCACTGAGTATATTGGGATAACCAGGCATTTAAAATTATCGCCATAACAATTTCCTCCTTTGCGGAATGCAAAAATCTTCTACCCCAAGTCCACACTTAGCCCCTTCGTTTTTCCCATCGTGGAGCTAGAGTGTGAATTACAAGACAAGACTCTTAATTCTTGCACCACGTTAGCCTAACTAGAAATTTCTAGAATAATGCTTCATCAGGAAGATGCAAGAACGCTTTATACACTCAAAACATTAAATAAAAGAAGTATTATGGTCCACCCCTCTCAATTTAATGCAATTTTCCTAACTGTAAAAATAACTTTGAATACCTGACTTTTCAACAACTTACCGTACTTGTTAGGGTAATGGCTCTAAAAAGTGCGTTTGATATTCCCTGTTACGCAGTTTTCACCGAGTAAAACACTTAGGACGGTACAAACAATAGTATTCAAGTTATTGTAGATCATATTGAGAAGTAGAGGGTGTACGAATAATTTCGTCGCTAACTTTGCCTCCCTATATAAAATGTTCTTTTTCTGTAAGATACTGCGGATTATGTTTCAAACCAGACATACTGGTCTTCACCGAAACGTGGTTTACTAGTTGCACTACGAGTACCATTGAAGGTTATGAACCATTCCACTGTTATAGGAGTGGGCGCACAGGCGGGGGCGTGTCTATCTTTGTAAATGGCTGCTTCACATCAACTGCTGTTGATAGACTTGCTATAAACAATGATTACATTAAAATGTGTGCTGTTGAAGTAAAAATGAAACAAGAAAGTATTTATATAATAGGTGTTTATCGTCCTCCTGGTGAGGCCACCCTTGATAATTTTATAGAGACCTCCTGGTCAATAATAGACGATTTCAACATTGGTGATAAGAAAATATGCATAGTGGGAGATTTCAATGTGAACCTATTGGACTCAAATTCAAGAAGACAACAATTCGATTCTGTGAGAGCTTTGTTATTTTTCCCTCTAATTAATATTCCTACACGAGTAAATGATAATAGCGCCATCGTCCTCGACAATATATATATATATAAATATATATAAAAATAAAAAAAAATATATATATATATACATATATATAACACTATAACACCTTTGCCCCATTGACAGTGGAGTATTCAGTATCATTGTTACTGACCATTTCCAAATATTTGCCATGGTACTAGTAGATACAGCTAAAGAATGCATGGTCAAGGGTTTCCGTAATCACTCTGTATATTCGATTAACAATTTAAGCGTTAGACTGCAAACTTATGTTACACAGTTTGACGGCTGTGCATTTTCTTTGTAAGACGATAGTGGACATGTTCTTGCGTAGTTTTAGTGACATTTATTTTTGTTGTCCTATTCGTTATAAGTCTCTGCCATTGAGAACCCTTATAAAACCCTGGATTACAGCAGTATTTCGGCGCCTAATACATCATAATCATTATCCTTTTAGGCAATATAAATTGGGGCTTCTTAATAACAACGTGAATAATAACTTTAAAAATACCCTAACTAGAAAACTGCATCGCGCAAAGCGCAGTTATTACCTCCATAAATTTAATGTTTTCGAAAATAACTCCTAAGCTACATGGAAAATTGTGGGCGCGTTACAAAGCAAAACCCGTAAACAACATACAATGGAGCTAAATATAAATGGATCTATAGTGGATAGTCCACTTGCTATGGCTGAGGAATTCATTCGATACTTTTCGAGCAGTAAAGACAGCCTTGAATGCAAAATCCCTGTAACCAACAAAAGTCCATTATCTTATAATAATGATATTTCATGCAATCAATAATTTTTTGCCCATCAACCTCACCAGATGAAGTTGCTGAAGTACTATCTTCGCTGAAAGCTAAGGGGACTGCATTACATGAAATTCCTACATTTGTCTTTAAAAAGGTGTCACATATTTTATCGCCACCTTTAGCAAGACTTTTCAAAGATTCACTTACTCATGGAAAGGTTCCAGAGTTCTTAAAATGTGCGAGAATAGTCCAAATTTACAAAAGTGGAGATAAATTAGACGTCAACAATTCCAGACAAGACCGATTTCTACTTTACCTGTTCTTAGTAAGATTTTCAAGCACTTGATGTGCAAGTGCAAACGAATGCAGCAATATTTAGACAAGTTCTCCATTCTATGTAAGTCTCAATTTGGTTTCAAACAGCGATCGAGCACCACCGACGCTATTTCAGAATTTTTTGACAATGTATAATGCCATAGATAAAAAAAAAAACTCTTCATTGCCGTATTTCCTGACTTCAGTCAGGCATTCGACAATGTCGATCATACGATTTTGTTAAATAAATTAGAATGTTTCGGTGTGAGAGGTCCTATGTTGGCATGGTTCAGATAATATTTGACTAGCAGAATGCTATTTGTGTCCGTGTGTAATGTCTTCTAGTAAAAAGTTTAATAGTAGGGGTGTTCCACCAGGATCTGTATTGGGACCATTACTGTTTCTCTTATACATTAACGACATGCACTTTGCAACCAACCTCCAGTTCGTGCACTACGCCGATGACATAACTGTGTTCATATCAGGAAGAGATTTTGGTTTACTTACTAGGGATCTGAATAAGGAACTAAGCGGCATTGATACCTGGCTACAGGCTAATAGACTCTCTCTCAATATAGGCAAAACAAAATATACGGTAATATCCAAACTCAAAATAGACAGTGATGTAGTTATAAAGATACGCAACAGTATTCTGGAAACAGTAAACAGCATCAAATTTCTTGGGATTTACTTGGATGACGAAATAAATTATCTTTCCAACAGCACTGTCAAGTGTTGTTTCCCCCAAGTGTTGTTTCCATACTCTCTCAATCTCTAGGCGTGCTCTGCAGGGTGTTCACACTCGTTCCTACTCATGTTTTGTTGTCATTGTATTATTCCTTGTTCTATAGCCAACTGACGTACGGTGTTGCTATATGGGATTAACGCCTGACTTTCAGTAAGAGAATTGCCAGCCTACAACTGAGAGCTGGGAAATTGCTCTTTCCTGGCTTGTCAGTCAATCAAGCCTTTTATCAGAATTACTTGCTGAAGTTTGAATGTGTACACCGATACTTTTCAGTAGTACAGCTGTTCAAAGTAATCTTCGGTAATCACCACTATTTTTTTTTTGATCGAGTGAATTCTCGCCAAGTTTCGCATGGACACTTTACTCGAAGCTTAGGCCAGTCGTGGGGAACAAAATAACGTTTACTGTCGGACCTCCGCCAGTCAGCACGGCTTCCTATACCAGTCCATCTCGTATTTGAACGAATTGCCTGTGTTTATAAGACTCAAACCAAGTGAGACTTCAAGAAGAAGCTGAAGAAATATTGTTTGCAGTGCCAGTGATTCATCTAGCAACATTGAGCATAATGCTCGAATAGCACTCTAGAAACCATATTGTAGTTCAGCGTTAATAAAATTATTGGCTAGACCTGCGAACAGCGCCTGAGTGCTCTGCGGAGTAGAATACCGGCGTCGCGTTCCCAGGTAGCAATCATATATTATATTAATATTATTTTAATGTTTCAATGTTATATTAGTGTTAGATGTTAGTTTCGTTATGTCATTTCAATGTTATTTTAATATTACCATATAATATTTCCNCTGATTAGCTTCGGCTACCTATATACTTAATATACTTTCCTAGCAACCTAATTATGAGTTCTGTAATTGATATCAGAGTATATTAATAAACTTTTTTATTATTCTTTCTACACAACACCTCTCATTCTACTACAGGGTTGATCCTTTATATATTATATGCTGCTTCGACAAGATACGCCTCTTCAATTTGGGATAGCGCATTTTTCAATGTTTTTTTATTTTCCATTGTGGCTAGTTCGGAAACGTTGCCAAATAGGGAGAAAAAAATTGTGTTATAAAAATTGTTTTCTTAGACGGATATCTTCTACCGCGAAAAATTTTTTATTTTAATTTTTTCTTTTGTTTACTAAACAGTAGCTACACATCAGAGAAACACGCACGCAAAGTTTTAGGCAGCCAGTGCAACGCTAAGCGAGTAGCACAATGGGATGAAGGGGTCCGGGCCTCTCGTTAAATTCTGCCTGTGAGCTTGAATATCTAGCGTCAAATGGCATTTTCTGCAGCACTGATACAATCTACATGGAAGTAGGGACCACAGCCTCCCATACTTCTATGAAACACCTTTGTAGATTACCATTTATCGCTAGATATTCAAGCTCACAGGCAGAATTAATCAGAGGCCCCCAAGCTTTCATCCCCCTGTTCTATCCACTAAGTATTGCACTGGCTGCCTAAAACTTTGCGTGCGTGTTTCTTAGATGTGTAGCTACTGTTTAGTGAACAAAAGGAATTTTTTTTTCGCATACAAGAGCACGTTTTTCAAACTTCATGGGTCTTGGGACGGTAGAAAATATTCGTCTAGGAAAAAATGCTTTCGCACACTTTTTTTCTCCCCATTTGGCAACGCTTCCGAACTAGCCGCTATGGAAAATAAAAAAAAAAGTTGAAAAACGCTCCACCCTACTCTTCATGCAAGATGACTCTCTTTCTTTCAAAACATACTTATCCGTATAGAAAATATTATCATTTTGACTAGACAATGCATAAGCGTATAATTTACTTTTTTCAGCTGCAGTTCATATCGTTCGACATCCACTAGAAGTGTTGCCTCTGCTGCTGGGTGCCTGTTCTTGCGTAGAAGCTCAAGAAGCTGCTGGGTCTGAGTCTTCAAGATGCAAAAAGCATTGAAGCAACTCATGCGGAAGTTGATTAGCACTTGTGATAGCCCGACGATAGCAATCGAATTCGCGACAATAACTAAATATTGACTTGAGACGAGATCTGTATCAAATACTATCATTTTTATCCAATAGGAGGTGATGTTTAGCGCTGTAATGATAATGAGAACGGAGGAAAAGAAATCCACACATCGTATCTTCTTCGCCCAAGGAACACCCGGGGCAGAAACCCGACAACTGTTGATGAAGTGAATCATATTTGCCACTTTTTTGCACCGCAGTAACTGCCCGAGCAATGAACCAGCGTTGCAGAATTGTGCCGCATGTAGCATCTGGTACAGCAGTTCGTCAGTTGGGTTACCGGCAGTCGAGTTTCGGTTAACCCACCGAGTTGTGAGCGACAGCAGAACTGTGAGTTGAAGCGCCACTGCGTACAACATCCAACCCATGTGGAGCTTCACTCCACTGACTGTCACATCGTAGCACAGGATGCCGAAAATTTTCAGTGTGTATTCTGGATACGTCGACATGCACGACATGATCGCTTAGAGAGTAAACATGCAATATCGAAAGCTTGTTAAGTTTAATCTTCCCGAGCTCCCGAAAAAAAAAAAAAAATATCGTAGTTTATTCAGTTTATGCAAGTCACTGATTAACAGTTTGACTAAAAACAACTACTTTCAATACACATTCTTTCAGGCTTGCTGAACTTATTGTCCTACAGCTACCTAAAGATGCAGGGCTCGTACAGTATTTACTCGTACATTATTAATACCACTTCGTGACAACACTAGTTTCACAGCTAGACTCAATATCGAAAGCTTTCCAAACTTCTTCCGCTGTTGTTCATCAGCCAGAGACTAAATAGTTCTACACTCTTTGAGCGCACTATATATATATATTTCAGGACTGAACTAGCAGCTACAACAGTAATCTTGAAGATCGTCTGTCTGGAGGAAGCGGTGATGATGTCTTCTCTGAAGACCCGGTAGAAATACTGCCCACCGTAACCATGCGTCGCTGCACAAACAGGAACCTGCTTCTCTCTGTCATATCGATCAGTGGTGTCATTCAAGCGATCATTGCAGCGGCCTCAATGACAAAGCCCAAATATTTACCTGGGACATCGTCGGCAAATAGCCGTTCATTTCTCGTATGAATTTACTATTGTAATTAGCCATAATAAATGACGGAAATCAACTTATTAAACGATTTTTATCTTCTATTTGTGGTACGGATTTTGCAGCAAAAGACCCATCATATATTTTTGAAGGCTTGATCTTCTATGAATTTAAGAAATAATATGTTGATGTCAACATGAGTTGGAGGGGGCAGAATTTACTTCTCGCAAGCAAAATACCGAATTTTCGATATTTGGAAGTCAAGCAGCACCAAGAGAATATAGTTCAACGAAATGCATAAAACCGGAAATGCTCAGTATCGCATCATGGCTAGCAGCGTAATCACACTAGAAGCAAAACATGGCGGTTATAACCGGTGAATGTATTTGACCTTAACTCGGCCTAATGTTTCAACAGATGTAAAGGAATTCAGCGGACTGAAAATTGCACGGTGTGGATTATGGACGAAGGGAACAAAAATTCAGTCGATTGGAGAGCATGTAGCAGGAAGAAGCCCTCTGAAGATTATGAGCGCCAACGTCTCATCAGATTTGGTGAAGTCATAAGTGCCTTCGAGCTTGAGGCATCCTTACTTTTGTCGTTATCGATAACGGCCACCTTATCTTTCAGAAAAAAATTTTCTTCTATCCAATCCTTTACATCAGGATAGAAAACACCAAGAACCAATCAACAAACAAATATAGCTGTGTAACGATTTTTGACATTTATTTTTGTATTTCTATAGACTAGCGGGACTAACTAAAAATATTCACAGTTTACTAGCTTTATTTTGAGTGTTTGGAAAATTCTTGGTACCGGTATGCATGTTACTGGATTTTAATGTAGTTAGTTGCACATCTAATTTTATCGTGTTCATTAGTGCAAATCGGTAGTTGCCCTTCCAGTAGATAGTTATCCTCGTGGGGGTAGTTTAACTTCCCAGGGGTAGTTGTCCTCCTAGGAGTAGTTGTTTTCCCGTTGGGTATATGTCCGTCCAAGAGGTAGTTCACCTCTTATGGGGATAGTTGCCTTCCTATTTAGGTATCTGTTCCCAATCATCTCGCCTAACCTATCGTAGTATTTTTAATTCACCACTAAAATTAATCACGAATTCATTCTGTCGGCAATGAATTCGCACTGGTGTCTTCATAAAGACAGAAACATGACGATACTGCTTGCATTGTTCTCCAATGTATTTGCACACCTTTTTCAATCTCTGTTTCCCACAGTTTAGAGGTAAATCAGCCCTTTCTCAGCTTACGCTTTGCAATTTTTGTCGGCGTTGTTATATATGCGTTTCGCACAAACAGCATTCCAATGTGTTAGCCTTAACATTCAAATGTATAGACGCATTCTTTGTATCACGCGGTTCAGGCTGGCGGATGTTACCACGGCCGTCTCCAGGTCAGAGTCTCTTAGATAAAGAACTTAAAAGGTCGTTTATAACACCATGTCAAATTTGCTTGTTTACCAGCACTGCTTTTTGAGTGATAGCTAACAAATATCTCTGCCTGATTCACAATATGTATTTTGAAGATTTTACCGACTTTTTTCCCAGCTATTTAAACGATAACAGCTGATGAACTTTAAAACTATTCGCTCCAATTTTCTTCTATTATTGATGAGCGTAACACACGAACGAAGGAAAGAGCAACGCTATTAATATTATAGATAATCAACCTACTCTTACTACATATTTTATCGGTGCACTGCCTCAAAAATCTTCTTTAAGCGATTAACTCCAAGTATATGTACTGTAATATTGATCTTCTTTAAGCACAAACCACTGTTCTAGTAGCGTTGAGCTTCAATTACAATAGTTTGTGTTTTACCGGTTTTTCTTACCTCTTCCAGTATCTACATATAATTATGTTCTCACTTCCAATGGCATATTTTCTTTGCTTTTTCCGTAATGGCTACATAATTAATTGAAATTACAATAAGGAAATAGTCCATTGCCTTTATATGTACTTACTAAATTATTCTTGCTCCTGCTTTTTGATGTACAGTCCTGATCAAATGTTAAAACCGCTTGAAAATGTAAAAGATAGCAACGTTTTAGTGATCAATAAATAAACTCCTTCGACAAGGAATCAGTAATTTTCAAAGATGAAAGGTGAGAGAGACGGAAAATACCTGCTGTTATAATTTCTTAAGAAATGTACATTGTCGTCAAATAATGAGTTTTTGAGTTGATCAACATTATAGGACCACAAAAAAAATCGTAAGTAACCTTTCGACAAAGACTTTGAGGTGAGCAAAGTTTGAACTTAGTAATGAGTACTGCCTTCATTCTTGTTGATAACCTCAAACATTCTTTGTCGCATACTAGAAATGAGAGTTTCCATGAGGGTTGGAGGAATGCTTTCCCAGTTCCTAAAGATGGTATCACGAAGTTCGTTTACTGTCACATATTATTTACCATCCTGGAGCTTCCTGTCAAATAGAGCAGCCGGTACTCAGTGGAGTGCCACAAGGCACCGTGCTTGGGCCTGTTCTCTTTTCATCATGATCAATGACATGGGGTGCGGATGTAACTATGTGGTACCTTCGTCATTTGCTGACGATACACGAATACTACCTGCTGTGCAATCTGTGGAAGACGTGTTGTCTGTGCAGCGAGATTTGAAAAAAAAATCTGCCAAAGATCGGTAAAAAAATAATATGACCTCTAATGAAACAAAATTCGAACAGCTAAGATACGAAAAAAATCAACCACTCTTTGAATCCACGCAATATACCACCAGCGATGGGCATGAAATTGAGAGAAAAACAGTTTTAACAGACCTCGGAGTGAGAATACAAGACCATACTACGTTTAAAAAACACATTGCTAGAGTTATTGCTGTGAGAAAAAGATGGAATGGATGGGTTTTACGAACTTTCTCGTCACGCGAAGTAGATGTAATGCTCAAACTATGGAAGCAATTAATTCGTCCGAGAATAGATTACTGTTCTGTACTTTGAATGCCGATTACAAGAAAAAAAGTTGGAACAACTTGAAGGTGTTCTGCGATCGTTCACGTCCAGAATTCGAGGCATGCAGGAGCACGATTAACACAAACGACTTAGCTGTCTCCACTTGTATGCAACACAACGAAGATTTGAACGATTTACAATCATATATGTTTGGAAAATTCTGGAACACATCACTGTGAATGTGAATGAGCGGATTGTCGTCAGACACTCAGAAAGAACTGGAAGTACTTGTGATATAAGCATCCCAAGCAGAGATAGCGGAAAAGCTGCGGCCACAAAATATTCTAATAGCTACGCTGTACGGTCAGCAAGATTGTTTAACAAAATACCTCGGCATATTCGAAACGCCACTGATATCAAAATTGTAGAGTTAAAAAATTTGTTGGATTCTCATTCAAAAATAATACCAGAGAAACCAGCGGTCAGTGGTTACATGCACTGTGGAGATAATTCGCTGCTGGCTCTCTCTTTGGTCGCTAACTGTGACACCACAGAAGACATCCAGCAGAGTGACTCCACACACGTGAGGTGACGTGAACAACGTCACCAGGACTTCTTCCAAAGACCCTCGAGGTACGCAAGGTATCTCCATTAACATCTCTTACCATTCATCCCCAAAGATTTTCTATTGTGTTTAAGTCTGGCGAACATGCTGAATGACGTAAAACAGGGAACCCATTTTCTTGGAAGAAAGTCATAGTCTAGCGGGTAGTGTGAACTACTGGAAAAATCATTCATCACCACACAAACTAGGGCATCCCGTCGACAAAGATGATCTGTGTAACATGATCACATAACAGCAGGTGTTTGACTACCCTGCATCTCCTGCAGCTTCATTGCTCCTCTTTAGGAAATGCCATCCCAAACCACAACGAAGCCTTAACCGCTGTGAGGCTTGGAAAACATTTCAGGAGGCATCTCTTTGTCATGCCAGCACCGTTGGAAGCCATCTGACTAGAACAACCGGATTGAGCTTCTTTATCTGAAAATAAAACTTTAAACCACTTTTCATTCTCCCATGTTAACTACTTCCGAGCAAACTGTTAACGAGCCACTTAATGACGCGGAAACAACCAAGGACCTTTAAGACGCTTTTTGTTCTTCGTGCCCTTTTGTCGTAAGTGTCGCCTGATAGTTATTGAACGGCAATCAGCATCTGCGAGTGCCGTGATTTGCCTGGAAGACCGTTCTCTGTCTTGAACAACAGCCCGTTAATTCTGCTGCTCAATATAAGGGAAATTTTTGTCGGCCTACCACAAGATTTTGCGGTTCTACAACTCTCAGTGTCCTTTAGGGAGCTGCAAATCACAATTTTACTAGGGGGAATTGCAACTAAGATTACAGGCTGAGACAAAGCCTTGATTTTGCAGTTCAACAATCATTCGACCACTTTCGTTCCCTTGTAGAATACATTAGTGCGGCCACACTTAGAATTAACCGTTCAATTCTTGTCGCCAGATCTGTCCGAAGATATCGATAATAGAGAAGGAGTCCAATGCAGAGCAACGAAATTGATACCTCAGCTGCGAAACGAGCCGTATGGATGTCGCCTTAACGAACTGGGTCTGATCTTTCTCGAGCAATGACGACTCAGGGGGCAACTAATAGAAATATTTAAGTATTTGAATGGCTTCGACGACGTACCTACAATGGGATTCTTTCAGAGAGACCTCAATGATCGCTTGCGAAACAACGGTCAAAAACTCAAGCATATATATATATAAAGCTCGAAGCACGACCTTAAGTCAGCAGTTCTTTCCGTATTTCATAGTCAAAATTTGATGTAGACTCCCTTCCGATGTTGTTAGTACAGAATCAGTCAGCGCGTTTAAAAATCGTCTTGCCATACATTGGGAGAGACATCCTTCACAGCTAAGGATTCATTCTCCAGGAGTCGCACACTCTTAACGGCCAAAGCTTCCGAGGCTTCCTTAATCCGTCTTCTTCTCTCTTCCGCTCCAACTACACTGTCTGACATCTTTAACT
>LQNS02277219.1:3158948-3174373 GCA_001587735.2 Parhyale hawaiensis
CTTAGAGGGTCTTCGGACTAGATCCAGGTGACGTTATGCTTTAATTATTATCAATCAATTCAAGTGCTGTCATCACCAATTCGACTACCAACCTATGGATTTTGAACTTAAAAGCTGCTATGCATAGTCTAGACTATGGATCTTACTTGCTGCTGGTTTGATCAACAGCTACCTTGTTCACTCAACGGTGAAATATCTGTCTAGATTATCCCCATACAATTGGGCAATACGATTTATGTATACAGTATGTATATCCTTATCTGATAAAATGTTCCGTGTATTTATTCATTTCGTGTCCGCTCATACGGAAATAGGCAAGCAACAGGACAGGTTACATATTTTTTAAATAAGTTACGTTTCCAGGGAGATCGATGACCAGGTTGAAGAAGTTGGCGAAAGTGGGTTCCTCATCCCCTTATCTGAAGACACTTCTTGCTTGAAATACTTCCTGATATCAGAACAATATATATGCAGCTTCTGGAGTCCGTAACATAAATAAAAGAGCCAAGGTTACGGAAGCGAAAATAGTTAGGTTTAAAATCTACTAAAACTTCAGAAACGCTTCGGGATCTACTTGTCCCATCATCAGTATCTGAAATGATAAGTAAAGAATATAAGACAAATGGACAGTACTATCAATTCTCTGAAATTTAAATGGAAAGACTACCAAGTATCTAAAGGTAAAGAATAAAATACTATGAACAATGATGCACAGCTAAGAAATCTATCTGTTAGTAATATATAAAGGATGGGCACTGTTTTAGTCGTTTCAAACTGGCTTGAATTGCGAAATATACATTGATTCTAAAATTCGAAGTGCTAAAACAGTAAAGTCCTTAAGAGACACAGGCACCAAGTGACGTCACTACTCTCACGCTCTTGAGTTTTTGTCCGTTGTTGCGCAGGCGATCATTAACGTCTCTTTCACAATGTCCCGTTGCAGGCACATCGTTGAAGCTATTCACATATAGCTCGAAGAACAGTCCTAAGTCAGCAGTTCTTTCCGTATTTCATAGTGAACATATGAAACACACTTCCTTCCGACGCTGTCGGTGCGGAGACAGTCAACACATTTAAAAATCGCCTTGACATAGGTACATTGGGAGAGACAACCTCCACAGCTAAGAATTACTCTTCCAGGAGTCGCTAACTCTTAACGGCGAAAGCTTCTGAGGCTACATTAATCCATCTTCTCTTTTCTGCTAAGACTTCAGAGATAGACGTCCCTTAGCTCCGCATATTAGCGGCTATTGATCATGCTCATATGCATGCTTGCATGATCATCTGATTGACTGATATTCTTCTTTCCCCCCTTTTTTTCTTCTTTCTACCTGAGCCCTCAATTTCTTTCAGACAAAATGACAATAGCTCATAGAGCTCCGGGGCGTATGTGTCGGTGTCTCTTTGAGAATGGGCCTGTTGGTTCGTCTACTGCCGCCTATCTAATCTAATCTAATCTACCCTAAAAGTCCATTTGTGAAAAATATAAAAACCATGCAAAAACGTTTGATCTAACCTGTATACGATCAGTGGGATCATTTGGTCATGTTTCAATCACAGATGGGCATGTCATACTAATATTGATTTAATCAGTACTATCTGCAGCATGTTTCAATATTTGAGGATTTCTTATACACCACAGCATGTTACCAAATTCCAACTTGACTATGATATCACGTCATGTGCACAGGAATTCTACAGAATTGTATCGGGACTCGTTCGATTTGACTGCTGTGATTGAGATGCTCTAATTGAAATACTTTACCTTACCTTCTCTCATTTTTTAACTTACAGCGCTGCACTCGACTCGTTGGAGCATTTTAGGCAAACCAATTACTCTTTAGCTGACCAAAGTACAAACCTGCAGAGTACCTTTGTTTTCGAGCTTCATCCATTCCAGCATTCGAACCATCAATTTTCCCATAAGAAATACAGCATATTAGATTAGTCCTTTACAGATGGTACGACAACGCATTAGTTGGCATCGTAATTATTAACACTTTTTAGAAGTGAGTCGCTCGAAATTTAAAGTACCATCGTACATATAGTCAACATACGTAAATTTTTTGGTGATATTGTCACAATTATAATTTTCGATTCAATTAACCTTGAAATGGGAGCATTTGGTTGCAGTTAAAACAGTGTTATTTCATTGAAGTTAGATACAAATTAGAACGTTAAAGGTTTAAAAGATGCTTCCACTATCAGTAGAATATCTATGTGCTGTATCAAGTTACCATAGTGCTTTGAGGATTCAGCTTCTGTTAAATAGAGGACATTGAAAGTTTGCATAAAACTAATAGCCGAGCAATAAAAATTCTTGCTAATACTTGGTAACTGTATTGCACATACCACAATACGTTATAGTACTCGCCATATGCAGAAATTTTGTTGTAAATGCTTCATTTGTAGTTCTGCCACTTTCTTTACTCGCCAACGCCCACTGGATTCTCTGGGGCATTTTTGCGTTACAACTATTACATCAAAAATTGCTACTTAAATATTAAAACATCAGAAATAGGTTTTTTTCACTCAATCTTCAAATCAGTGCCCTTCGTGTACTTAATTCATTACTTTACTCTAGGTGACGGAGCTGCTTGAGGAATTCAGAGACGTCAGCACGAAAATCGCAAGCGTCCAACTATCGAAGGAGGTGAGTCCCATGTCTATTGATACAGCGACGATATTATGCATCCGGAAGGCTTATGGCACCACTTCGATTAAGCTTTCAGGGTCCCCATACATACTTAGTTAGCCATGTAATTAAAGATTCATACGGCATTATTAACTAGCGTAGAATACGCGCACAAACGAATGTTTAGTTTCAATAAAATCTAAGGTATTCAATCTTCAGCTCATCGCGGCTTTGCTCAATGAGGCTCCCAAAAAAGCCGTGTTTTCCAGACATACTGTAAACCACACACAACGTTACTATTACTACAGTGCACAGTTTGTAATGTATATATTACAGTTGTACCAGTTGTGCACCATGACAAAATGCAATAATATTCTTTGCCAATTAGTACCTTCTTAGGCAGATTATCTTTGGAGGTGCAAGTTGCTGAAATGTAATTTAAAATTCTTCATCTGGGGAACAGAAAATTATCCGGGAACTACCACTCCCCCCCCCCCTCCGTTGATGGACGGTGCAAGACTTACTGTTATGTTAAAAAAGATCAGCTAGGGTTTGTTCAACCGTTCAGTTCTGTCTTTTGTGCGTTGTAAATCTAGATTTGTGCAGTTGTAAATCTACATTTGTGCACTTGCAGATATGTACTTCTCTTGAATTTCCATGGCTATATTCATTAACCTTACACTATAACCTTATAATTCGGGCCCCGTATCAAAGTTTGTGATGTTGTAAATTTTCTTTAAAACAAACTCTGAGAAACATCCGTTGCGTGTAGAAAGAGATGGGGGTGACGAAGGGGTCATGGCCCGTGTATTCCAGAGAAAGGAGGTGCCGTTTGAAAAAAGGGCTAAACAGATAGTGTTAAATTCATTCAAGTTAATACTGTACAGTATCTCAGCCCAAGACCTCGTAATATGAGACTCTGGTGCGGGCAATTCAAATTGGCCTCACGCCTCCCCTGACCTGTACCCGTCAAGCAACACAAATATCCATAAGCCACAGTATAACCAATTTGGTAATTCTGCACGATACGCCCAACTTTTCGCTGTCCAAGTATTTAATTTAGGCATAATACGAGCGTTGACTGTTCGTCATTCTGTCCACCAACAGATGCAGCGCATCCAGCAGAGGCTGCAGCACTTGGCGCCCTTGACGCTCATGAGAACGTTCTCCCTCTCTCGACGGTCCATGCTTACTGTAAGACAGATGTTCAGTAGTCATTTGGTGTGTAGTTTATATCCATATGTTCGTGCATATTGTGTGGATTATATATAGTCCTTATATGTTTAACAAGTATTTTGAAATTATTTAATTACATACGTAGTTGCGTTCACTACCACTACTATAGAGCAGCATAGCAATTTGTACGTATTTCCACCCAATGGTCCAAGGAACCTAAATGTTTTCCATTTATCAGTGCTGGCAAAACTTTCAGCATCTCCATTGACCCTCTTACGACCCCGGAAGCTCCTTGTGGTCCCCTCCAAAGGGGTTCAATTTTTACAAAAATACTTGAAGCTTCATTGAAACGTTAGCGCGTTGACTTTCTATATATATATATATATACTGTATATTTCCAACGTCCACCAGTTAATGTCCTTAATTAAAATATACAGCATTGGAATAAGTTTCACCCGTGCATTTACACTACAAAATCTGTATCAAGAATGTGTTGCAAGAGATCTGAGAGCACATTATTACTCTAATAAAAAAAACTAAACACGCGACTATTCGCCTTTACTTTTAGAAATATAAATTACTTTTGACGTTGAATTGATGGATTATAACAGTGAATAATATCAAAGCACGACTCACCGAGTCTCGACTCGGTGCATCATGTGGGGTGACGCAAAAAAGAGACTACATTAACTTCCC
The DNA here is from genome assembly GCA_001587735.2 of Parhyale hawaiensis. Classification (NCBI taxonomy): domain Eukaryota; kingdom Metazoa; phylum Arthropoda; class Malacostraca; order Amphipoda; family Hyalidae; genus Parhyale; species Parhyale hawaiensis. Next base: position 3,163,456 of record LQNS02277219.1, read on the forward strand.
ATTGTTGTCTTCCAAACTACTAAACCCATAAAATCGCTGTCGGCAATACATTCTGGTTGCACGATAGCACTGCTGCTTAAGTATTTCCATGCATATTTTAACTGCACAAAGAATATTTATTCATGAACTGCTACACAGGAATTACCGCACGCGCATTTCCACGCATGTACTGGGAATTACATAATTCCTCCGAATAAGTTGGTCCACATAATTACATAAAGTCTCTGCTTTACTAATTTTTAAAATGATGAGATGTTATTCAAAAGTTTCCAGAATGACTGTAGCTTGTAAAGTCAAGTTAGCACGACGAAGCTTCGTCAGACTGAAATTCCTCTGGGAGTCACTGCCACAGCCCAGGGCAGCCCTTCACTGAATGCTGTTTCAGTGCCGCAGCCCAGGGCAGCCCTTCACTGAATGCTGTTTCAGTGCCACAGCCCAGGACAGCCCTTCACTGAATGCTGTTTCAGTGCCGCAGCCCAGGGCAGTCCTTCACTGAATGCTGTTTCAGTGCCTTAGGCGGCTTAGCCCTAGGTTGACGATGATTCCCGTTCAGAATGTCGTCATCCGGCCTAACGTCTAAAAATGTCATTGCTCTTCGGAATGCGGTCTAAGATCATAGGCTAAACGTCTAAGCCATGTGTAATACTGTGGGGTAGTTTTATGCAATGTGTCGTAGGATTTTGTCCGACGAATCCAAATGAGACTGATTGCCGGACAGATTACCTCATGTTCATCATCTAGTAGCTGCTGTCGAGAAAAAGAAATTCAAACATTCCCCAGACAGCATACGCACTCGACCTGCCACAAGGTGATTCATCTAAAACAACTTACGGGGCAGAAGATATAACACGCTCAAGGAAATTGAAGCAGCATCGCAAGTGGTTCCAGTCAATCTTAAAGAAAATAAATGCCAGGACCTTTGCAATGTCCCTTACAAAACCGCTGGGGCCCTGTATACTCACCAAAGCAAGGGTGGTGGATAAGATTCGAATGTGGAGATCCTTTATATATTAAAGTATACCAGAAACTTTCGACTAGTACCTCATGTATGAATTCAAGGTTGTTTTCGTTTTCTTTTTTTGTTTCTTATGTTGGACACCCGTATATATCCCAAATTTTAATGCATCATAAACGTTTATGAGACACCAAAGGCAGTATTACAATTTAGATTTGTTTACAGTTAGCCGTTTTTTATAGCTACGTTCGATGATTATTTCAAGAGATAGTCTTGAAAATATGGTCACTGAAGGGCGTATATACAGTGCGAACCACGATAGTAATCAAACTATTTGTTTAAAAAAAACTCTTTAGAGTGAATAATGGTACAAATTAAAAAAAAACGGACATAAAGTGCATGATAATTTTGCAGTATTATTATTTAGAAGTCAGGCATTGAAAACAATAAAAATATAGCATTGTTCTCGTATCCTGTCAGATAACTGAACCACGAGATTAGTCTCATGAATTAAAAAAAAATCAACGTAAAAAAGCTATTAAAGCGAAAAATGTTGATTTAACCAATGAAACGCGTAGCGAAGAACAGATATCTGTGATTTATTGAACTACAGCGAAACTAAAGTTATGTCATCCATTACATTGTATGATGTGTAAAATGAGCTTACTTCCAGAGTCCGTCATTTACTTGATTTTTTGAAGCATCCACAGATCTGGGAGCAATTCGCATGGCATGTCGCTTACCATCAGCCTTGATTTTCCTCTTGATGAGTTCTCAAAAATTTTCGGTGGGAATCAGATCTGGAGAATATGGTGTCACACAATCAATCCATCATCCATGAATCCCAGAAAATACAGATACTGCTTCGTTGCTCTAGCAGAATGTCCAGGGCGACATCCTGTATGAACGCAAGCCATTTATGAAGAAACAAACTTTGCTTATCAAGCTACGAAAAAAGCTTTATTCAAAAGCTGGCATTAATTAGCGGAACTGACATTTACTCTTTCTCGAATCGTGACAGGGCGAACAATGTCATTTTTTATGCCGCCGGCCCACAAGTTTACTCCCCCGTCATCTTGGTGCCAACGAAAACGGTGAAGCAATTTCTCTCTTATCCCAACCCATCTTTTGGCCCGCGCGTTAGGGCAAGCCCTCCTAAAGTACAGGCCTGGGTCTGGTCCTCGGAAATGATCCGATTGCGTACAGTCACTGGAAAATCATCAGACGCAGCCCGATATTACTGGCATCTACTCTACATATTTTGGACATCACTGAGAGAAATTTCTCTGTAAACTCCCAACAAGTTACAAAATTACGATAGGTTGTAGGTTCCTATCCAGATAAGCCCGAAATAAGCACAGCATGTACCAACAATATCAGGCTGCGTCTAACAGTTTGTCGAGGGCAAATACCGATCGGACCATCTTCGTGACATTGAGACCCAGGCCTGTACTTTAGGAGGCCTTGGTTAGTTAGGGCTATCGAAGGTGGCTCGGGTCTCATTTGCAAACAACACAAATTGCATATCCTATCATGTTTGTGTGAGCCCAGTCAACCTTCTCTTGCATATGCCGTTTTGTCAATGTAGTCTTTTTCTCAGGAGTTCTAACTGCTGCACTGGAACCTAGCGTGCGGCTTCCAGTGGTGTTTGGACACTTTGGGAAGTCTTGGATTTTCCAAAATTGTGTTGCTGGTGTTTCCAGAACACCGATTAACATGACATTTAGCTTTCCTTATATGACATATGGTTTATTCTATGCCTTAAAGAATATGCCTTTTATGCCTGAAAAAATGCCTTTTATGCCTGAAAAAATGCCTTTTATGCCTTGAAAATATGGGCTTGATGCCCTTATAATATGGAAGTTATGCCCTAAAAATATACCTTTATGCCAAAAAATTTGCCTTTATGCCCTAAAAATTTGGGTTTAATGAACTTATCAGTTGCTATTATGCCTTTATGCTTGCTATTTAGGTCCCTATATCCCAAGATATCATATTAGGAAATTTATTCATAATTTTAAGTATCCATGAAGTTATACAATTGAGAATTTTTGTTGGATTTCAAAGCGTTACTTGTGTACGTTTCTTTCGTCGTTTTGAATTTATTGATAATTTTCTTTAATAATTCCATACTTCTCTGGAGGGGCGTGGTCCTATGTAAGTCCTACCACAAAATTCAAATTAAAAACAAGTTAAGAAAGAGCTATGAAGTTATCAAGCATCATACGGTGTAGAACTTTAATGCTCTTCTACTTGTACGCCGTCTGTAGTTAAGACCCTATTACATGTGCAATCTGATTGTCGATTATTTGTAGGTTCAGAACGCATCGTCGGAATTGCTTGTGGGATTGAATTCTGTATCCTAACTACGGAAGATACTTTTGAAGAATCTGATGCTTCAAACCGAGAATCAAATCGCACCTATAATATTAGCACGTATTTCCACTCGAAGCTTGTTTGCCCGCGTCAATTCACTGTATGCAAAGGAGATGCGATATCCTTTAATATCTTCGCTCGTACCATTTCGTTTGAAGTGTGAATAAAGATGAAAAATAATTTATAACATTTTCTAGCGTCAAGTTATTTTATTTTCTATTAGTGCTTGAAGTTTTATCTATGGTCCAAGGAATGAGGTATCATTAAATAGCGCATATAGTCCTAGCTTCACGAAACTACTATAGTAGCTCTTGTTCAACTTGTGCGGCAGATAAATTTGCAATTCGTGAAGCAGGTGCTTTATTTCGTAGATTATACTCAGTTGACGGACTATACCTAATCGATTAATAGCAGCGTTCCAAAGAAATACTCATGCTCGTAGATTTTAGGACAGGGAGACATTCTGTCCCAGACCCTGCATCGTCATTTGGTATTTTGCGAACGTCTGGACAGAGACCACAAAACATACGCTCTCTGTAGCCTCCCGCACCTACTGAACACCGAAGTGGCCAGCGCCGGCTGATGAGGACGGCCAGAAAATAAAAGTGACAGTAGGATAGTAGAAGAAAAGAGACACGTAAAGAGAAGGCCTACCAAACCGGTAGATCCTAAGAAAAATAATAATTCGCATAAGGAAAGTATGTACCGGTATAAACAAAGGATGAAAAAATTCTATGAGAAAAAATGACAATTAATAATGATGGTGTGAAAAAAGCAGCTAATGATCCGACGATATCAAAACCAACTTCCACCCACCCCTGTTACCTTTTAATTTCTACCTAAATAAAATTACTGCTATAATGCTTCGAACTTTAAAGAATGAAGCCCAATGATTTGTTTGCTGTTGTTGCATTTGTATGAGCCAATAACTAATAGTTTCTTCAAATTTTCAGGGGTAAGATTTAAATGTTTATCAGTTAAAATTTTCGAAGACAATAAAAGCTCTGTTCGACTTCTGCGGAAGTTGGAGGAGCATACAAAAAACCTGCTAATTCTGTCGGGCTGCAATGACTGTGGTAGTTTCCGAAATATCTTTTAAGAATGCCTCGAATCTGACGGAGTTCGACGAGTCCTTGGTTGCGAGCATCAACTTGTTAATGCTTCGATTTGACAGTAGCATCAGTAGTTCAATAGGTAGAACTTAATTGATGAAGAACACAGTCAAACTCGTTCAATGCCCCCATTCATTTCCAATTCACGGGTTTCTAAAATTTCAATACTGTTGAAGACACGAGCAAAGTGAGTTTTCATATAAGCCAGGTAGTTTTGACTTCATCACTTCCTGTAATTTCCAGTACAATTTGAATGGCTGCGGCTCCGTTGGGGTCCATAAGAGATACCACTTGATTGAAGTCCTCGTAGTGGTCTGCATATTAGAGCAGCAGATATCCAAGTTCCCCAACGAGTCAGCATTGGCTGAGGAAGAAGCGTCAGGTTTGGCTTGAGCTCTTTCAAAAAGATAGTCAGCGCAGGAGCCTTCAGAAAAATTTCTTTCCACTTGCAATACGACGATTCACCGTCGGATGAAGACGCCTATCCTCCTCGGAAATCCTGTGGATTCCATTGGCCAAACAGGTTACATGAACCATATTGGGATACAGAACCCTCACGGACCGTGCAGCCTTCTTCGTGTACGGAGTTGTATCCATTGCGAAGAGCAGGACAGTCGTACGAGATTTCATGGGGTCATGCCCCATTCTTTGAACGATTTAACATAAAAAAACCTAAGAGTAGTTTTAATATCAATCAAATTTGAATATCAGAAAATATCACTAGTTTCAGGGTAACTGCAGAAGATGCAGATAACTTCTCAGTGGCACTGCACTGATAATAATTGTAGCCGAGAATAGTTAGAATGGGTGAGTCTTCAAATGAACCTGCTCTTCTTTTTTATATATTTAGGCTAATTCACTACACCCTAAACCAGGGCTTCAATTATGCTTGATCTATGACGGCGACTTATTTTTATCGCTGCGACAGTGCTACTGTCAGTGTTTCTGGTCATACTACCAACTGCATGTTGTAAATGTAATCATGATCTTTTGCTTCTACGAGCTGGACATACTTTCTATAAATTATTCATTTTTAGCATTGTTGCTGTCTTTTAGAGATTATTTCAGAAGTTCCTTTTCGTGAAGAAATCCACGAATGCTCAGCATTCAAACAGAGAGGAGCGTGTGTGCTATATTATCTTAGTCCTTGCCTGCTTGTGGGCGACTAACAATGCATAGCTGCTGCTGTGATGCTGCCTGACGTAGGTCCAAAAGCGCGCGTTAACGGATATGCTATCCTCGAATTTTCAAAAGTATCTATATTTATCAGGTGTGTTGGCTATAATGTGCGGGTATGTTGGAGTTTTATTGATGTTCATGAAAAATTAGGCGACGCCACGGAAACTTTAGTACTGAAAATCACTGAGCGTAAAACAGTGAACGAAAAACGGTGGTTCGGTACACTTTAGTCTCGCCTAGGAGCGGAGAGGGTTGACACATTTCACACTGAATTTTATTCTATTGGGCTAATATCATAACCACCTTCATCTTTAGAGAATAATGAATTGAATGAACAATATGGCCAGAACTTCACAGTGAAAGAAAAACAAATGTTATCAAACAGTCCGTGCACCGTTTTGTACACTGCATTCAAACATGAGACAATTTTTTTTTACTCAAAAATACTTTTAAATAAAATAATTAGTTGGAATTGTTATCGTGGGCCGCATGGTACATAAGCCATAGTTACCGATAAAAAGTAATGATTAATACGAAGTGTAGCTTGATAGTGCCTGATCTTGATGAAAAATTGACTATTACTTCCAACTTTGAACCTTGGTAATACCGCCACCTGTAATTTTCTGGCAGGGAAATGTGATTTTCGTGTTGATGGTTTTAACGAAGACTCTATTGTATATAACGATCTTGTATAACATTATTACTAATACTCTTTTCTACAGGTGGTCAACTCTGCTGTGGCGTACTTGATCATTCTCCTGCAGATGAAGGATCTTATAAAGGCCAATGACGCTGGAATCCCAGTGCAGAACAACTCGGTTACATTTTGATCTTTTCATCCTATTGCACTGAATGTAAACTACTCTCCCTCTGCTTCGAGTTTTCAAACTAGTTCCCATTATATGTTTTTTATTAAGTTTTATTATTAGTTCATTTTGATATCACGAATAACTTCGCTAGTTTTACTTGCCCTTCACGTGTCGTACGCACAGTGTGGCAGACTCCAGTGGTTATTTAGCAAATTAGCAGCCGCTTTTTCACGTACGTTATACCACTGACATTCCGAAGAGCTGTTTAGGTACATCCAGGATACGATATATGCCTAATGCCGATGCCACACGCTAGTCAAAAGAACGAGTATCGTCATTTGTTCGTCCGAATGTGTTGATGCGCTCATTTAAATAGCACACATTTGCGTACAATTTTGAATTTTAATTCCCTCCAGATAAAATTATATCTCTGACAGTTAACTAACGGCACTTGCGGAGTAAATTGAACGGACGGTAGACATTTTCACACCATTTGTTGGCAATCTCAAAGCTGTGCTTAGAAGAGTTCAGTATAACTTCTGGACGAAAATATGACGATACTCGTTGTTTAGACTAACGTGTGTCCTCGCCATTACGTACCAATGTTAGGCTTCATTTGATTGCATCGTCAGAGTCTATCTAAACCAGGCCCACACATCTTGACTTGTCCAGAACGGCAGATAGGAACTTTGGCTTCGTCACTTTGTATTGTGTTGCAGGTGTTAGAAGCAGCCTGGTTATATTGAACCGACCGAAAACTCAATTTTGGGAGAAAGATTACGTCCTTGGAAGTCTCACTGGTAACTCATTAAGGGTCAATACCTAAAAATTTATTGAACGGGTCCAGGTCAGCTGACCTGCCTGAAGTTTCAGACAAGTTACAGCGAGTGGGTTTGGCTTATATCGACTCTGACGGCCCACTTGAACGTGACCTTCGAACGGTACTACATCGTAAATCAAGCAGAGGCCGTAAACACGGATGATCTAAATATGTATTGTGACTGGTTTCCCTGCCTTCATTTCAACGACCGAGAAACATAAAACACGTCGAATATTCCCACACTACACTGATGCACGACAAGTCTCTCACTGTGTGGCTTTCGTACTTCATCTGTTACCGAACAGGCATACGCTGCATCAAATATGATGGCAAATGATCTGATAATTCGCTCTGGCACCGTTTTACTATCCATACCAGTAGCCGGGATTCTGTTAAACGAGCCGGCTACTTCAATATTGACAAATACAACTAGAGCACTCCGACAGCGTGTACTTCCTCCAAGGCAACGTTATAACTGGAAGTTCAAATTGGTCCGGAAACTATGATTTCCTCTTTATCAGCGCAGAAATCTGACCATTTGCTTAGATTTCAAGCTTACTGAATGATATTATGGCGAGTAAGCCAGGGTCAGTTGCATATTCAAACACCACTTTAGCTGCATGAAAAGTAAAAAAAAAAAATTCTACATGAGCAAGGTAGCAGGATTTTCCATGAAGAATTGAACGTTAAGTGACCGAACACAACAGACATCTCTCAGACACAAATATTCAGAAGACACTCTTACTCTTACTTCTACAATCATTAGTACATTTCATTATACAGAGGTGAAATAATGGCGTGGCTGAGACAGAATAGTTTTGCAGTAGGGAGCAGGTGGCGACAATCCATATTTCCCAGATGCAAAATTGTTGAAAAAATTCCCGGGTACAAATTCTGAGTTAACCGAACCAAATGATCAAGTAAAGCATATCGACAATTCAAAGGGTTTCATAATGGCATAGAAAGATATTTGCCAGCGAGAAACTAAGTGGGGAGCCCATGGAAACTCTATCTGTTTGCTTGTACAGTCTAATGTTAAACATGAAGAAGGAATCTTTGATGGCTAGGCTAAGGAAAGTTCTGAATGTAGGTTTATCCATATTGTGGAATAGGTCCGTGTCAATAAAGGCTTTGTTACAGACAATATCTATGGTTTCCTCTACGGGGATGTTTGTGAAAAGGGAGGTGATATCAAAGCTGGCTAAGTGGGCATTGGGAGGCAATTGAAGGTTTTTGATTCGATCTCGAAAGTCATATGAATTGCGCAAAGTGTACTGATTGGTTATTAAAGGTTCAAGTAATGAAATGAGGAATTTTGCAATAGGGTAAGACGGCGTTTTATATGCAGCTAGAATAGGTCATAAGGGGGCACCGGTTTTGTGTACCTTTGGAAGCCCGTACATAACTCCAGGGGAAGCACCTGAATTGTACAGTGAACGGCAAATCGAATCAGTAATGATGCCTTGGTCTAACATTTTTTCAAAAATCTATGGATTTTGTCGATGAATTTTAGCGTAAGTTTGAAGGGATCGGTGTGAGAGTCGTAAACGGTGAACTTTTTGTTGTGTCAGACAGAATTGAATTCATTTTTTATGGTACTGATTTTTATCTAGGATGGCAACACTTCTTCCTTTGTCGAGTCTGCACACGACAACGGAGTTTTCTTTGTAGAGATTAGATAATAAAGATAGATCGGATTTCGAAAAAAGTGGAGAAAAAACTTTGTTTGCTGTATGAGTTGTATATGCTATTACAAGTTCCTTTTATTTTGTTCCTTACATCGACAAACGAGAAATTAGGGTGTAGTGGTTGAGATTTCAGTCTGTTGGCTAAGCCGTCAAAACCGATGAAATGTTTATAATAATCCGGTTTGAATGCGGGTAGGCAAAACTCCAGACCAAAAGATAACAAAAATTTAGGGTGTGGTGGAAGGGTAACATTTGAGTTGTTGAAAATTACGTTATCTGGATTGCGATGTACGAAATGAACAAGACTGAGATAATCGAGAAATGAAAATGAAGTTTTAATTTGGGATAAAAAATGTTTAACTGAAAATGTATGGTTTGTAATATTACTCTGTTGCGTTTGAATTTCTAAGTCTAAGAGTTTAGATTGCCAAGATTTGTATAGTTGGCTGTTCGGGAGTGACTCGCGGTATAAACGGAAACGGAGGAACTGGGGAATAACCTGATAGGCTTTGCAGCAAGTGAGGAAGTTTATATCCAGCTTCGATTTTTCAAGTTTAAGAGTAATTTTCATATTTTCTGAAGATTGATAGGCCGTGTTGTCCGTATCTTTCCAGGATTGTGGCGGCTATTGATTTATTTACCGGAAATCTAATTTTGAGCAGGAAAAGGTACACAAGGGCGATGAAGAACGTTTTTGCAGTTGTGGCATTCTATCAAACTGTCAATTTTCTATTATTCTCTCAGTAATCAGAGAAAACGGATAAAGGCATTGAGACGTCTTGTAGTGAGAGTTTACATTGTGTTGCTACGAACTCCTGTATAACACCGTTTCACTCAAAAATATGAGATGAATACTATGCAATATCTGCTGAATAAGCAGAAATTTCAAAGTTTAATATTGCTGGCGGAGCTTTAATTCGGCTGTTTTTATGTAAGCTGTGAATACATACATATTTCATGGGATAAACTCTTCATTTTCGTATATCAATTGATCGCACTACTTGCAAGTAAAGGCAATGTTTGTAAACAATGGTGATTTTACCCAGCTCAAAGCTCTATACAGTATACGGGTAAGTTCGATTAGGCCCGGAAGTTAAGCTCAACTCGTCCGAATCTTCCAGCAAGTGCATTGGATTCGATTGGTTCAGCTGAGTTACAGGCATTGGCCCTTCCTTAATCCTTAACACTTCAGACTTCCATCAATAAAATCTTGGTTTGCAAAAGGGAGTTTTAAGCCAGCTCAACGTAATCGCGCTGCTTGCAAAATGATTCACATGCAAAGCCAATGCTTGCTTCTGAAGTTTCAAACAAGTCACGCCAAGAAGGCTTAATTTCAGCACCCATTAGGACAAGTCCTTCATGTTGAGGTTGTCGGTGTTACCTAACGTGGGTCGTACTGGATTTGGGGTAACATGCGTGACACTAGCAGTCTGATTACAGCACGCATCATGAAGTTTTGCTGACTGCCAATTCTTGTTCAAAGCCACTTTATTCCGGAGCGGATCTATGGCCTATAACGAGGACTTCCTTTTCACTTCTCAAGGCGTCAAAGCGCTGTATCTCGGCAGGATGCCAGCGATCTTTCATTCCTGCCCTTTCGGACGAGGCCAGGGCATTGATTCAGGAGCGTGATGAGCTCCGAACCCGAGACCCCAATCACCCTAACCTTCCAGATCTCGAAGGCCGCTCCAAGAATGCCTTGACGGCCTGTGCCAGGAAGGCATGGATCGACTGAGTCAAACGGTGCGATCATAGGTCTTACCCCTCCCGACTGTGGAATCTTCTTCGTAGCGTGTCGGGTAAAAGTAAATCCACTCCCCTCCGGGGGCATAGGATGGGCCATAGGGTTAGGTTAGTTTGGTTCGCCCATCCTATGTTATGGGGAGTAGCGCCCCCAGGGGGTTTTAGTAGGTTACCTTAGCCATTAGCTAGGCCTTCGGGACGTCTGTCTTTCGTGCCCACTTTGCTTCCTTCCACTT
>LQNS02277219.1:3199969-3210480 GCA_001587735.2 Parhyale hawaiensis
AAAATCCATTCATAACTTTTTGAGTTATGGCATCGAGAAAAATGACGCAGACAAACAAACAAACAAACGGATGGACATATCTTCACCAAAAGTTAATCATCTGTTCTTCCCAACATACCTAACAATTCCTGTAAATTTCATCCAAATCGGTTCATAACTTTTTGAGTTATCCTGGTGACAGACAAACAAACAGACAAACACGACGAAAACATAACCTCCTTGGCGGAGGTAATTACCTGATTTTTCTGCCATTTTACAGGAAATGTTAAGAATGTTACGAGGATGAACTATTTTTTGCGATGATCAGTTAATTAATGAGTTTGTTTGATTACAGTTTGCTATCGATCTAAATAGCCCAAAAAGTTACGAACGGATCTTAGCAGGAACTGTTAAGTGCGGCACTGGGAACAAAATTATTGAACCAATTTTTGTGAAGATAAAAAAATAAATCCTGGATTCAGGACCAATTTGAATTTTTCCTTGTCATTGCATTGCTTGGTGGAGACATGTAGGTATGCGCTTGCGCAGTGGTTCTCCAGTACCAAATAGTTAGATAAATATTGCTTGAAACATACAGAATAAGCTTATACCTGCAAAGCAAAAGTACAAATACTAGCAAATAACTTGAACGAGAATTGTTGAAATCCGGATGAGAAACTTACCTGGAGAATAACTTGGAACAATTTCTCGACGTAGAAAGAGGTCTAGTTGCTCTGCATAGTCTGAACTGTGGATTCTACCCTATGTTCACTTAATCAGTATCTGCGGTTTTGTTCATTCGAAGGTACAATTTCCATTTCTATTCTATTTCCCGATACATGAGAGGGTACATCAAATATTTAAACATACATAATATATTTAATGCATATACTATACATTTAAAACATTTGTCTACTGTACTATTATGACTATGGCAGTCGGCTATTAAATTAACGCGAAATATTCATGATGATACTTCCTCATTGATTTTGCCGTCATTAGTAATTGACTTTAAAATGATCTTTTAAAAGAAAAGCGCTCCAAGCTTCAATTCGGCTGAGCTAAGCCGTCGAAACGAGCTGTCTTCCTCGAAATTTCAGTGTGATGCCCTGGCTGGGACTCACTGCATACAATACAATAAAACTACGTGCAGTATTTGTTTAAATTATTGCAAACTGAACCAGAAGGAAGTCCAGTTTTACTCGGGCAACAGAGCTTAATTAAACTACGATGTATGCAGTCGCCGGCATTAGCTGATCGCAAAGGAAAACTTAACGCCATCTGTAGGATTGAAACGGAAAGATTTGCCATGCTGGATGATTGCGTTTCTTGGTAAAGACCATTGTTGAAAAGCGTAACTAGTTAACTACGCAAAGGTAGCCCCACGCGCATCTACCCCTCCGCCGTTTTTATTTGCTAGCCAGCTGTGATGTCATCAGGAGACCAAGATTGGGTCGCCCACTATAGTCACAATTTAAAATTTTCGAGTTCTCGCTAAATTAAGCGCACATTTCCTTCTCACATCGCTCAACCAGTCCCGGTAAAATTTAGCAATTTACTGCAAAAATCGTATGAAGCACTCCATGGTTTGCTAGCACTGTACGTGAATACTCGAGAGTCTACGAAATGCATTGTTTCACCTTATATTTTACCGCAAAGTATGAGAAAACACATGTATTAGACATTCTACGGAACCTAAATAAATATGTAAATTTTACATAGACCAGCAGTTCCTCAATAAATGTTCTTACTGATGAAACTTACGGTCATATATAACTCTACATGTATGTATAAAAAACTGCATAAAATAAGAAGGAACTATTGAACCACTTTTCGGTAGAAACCTTAAAATAAAGTCAATTTGTACATTTAAATTGGTTTCTCTGAAACTGTTCTATGTTTTTTTTTTGCCATGTCCGAGCTTGTACTCGTAAGTTGCAAACCCATTATGCTTTAGCTCACAGATAAAGCGTTTATAATGTAAAACTATTTGTTTTGGAGTTATAAGCAATATCGCCAATTCATGCATAAATAAATTACAGTAATTCAATTGTATGCTTGCTACAGGTGCTTCAATTTAGGAGAGTAAGACTAGACAGCAGGTACCTCACGTTTCACCCACGTTATATAACTGTACAAAAATGTGCAGATGTTAAGCCACAGAAAGATTAGTCTGATTGTACTCGTATATAGCTGCAGAGGATGCAAGTTTAATGTATTGCTGCCTTCTATCCAACTAGCTCTAGACGAAGCCAATATTTACCCACACAGCAGGCGAAAAAATGTCGAGGACAGATGCAGCCAATTTACTACCAAAGCTTGTCGTTTATCATGTTTGCGCATAGATTTCGATCTCCAAGATATTTAAGGAAGGCGCCTTGTCGTTTTTTTTATTATCATCTGCGCAATAATTGCCTTTTGTTCACATTACTTTCATAAGATCCAGCACAAGAACAGCACTGGCCTCGCTTGAGGTCTCCTGGTGATGTTTTTCTCGTGGGAAGCGCAGAACTGTCGCCAACTGGTCAAGCGATGTGACTACCTCTAGATAGTTATACCATGAGTTATCCCATGAACAGGTAGCGCCGTAAGCACTGCTCACTTCCTCTCTCTGTGATCTCAAGTGGATTGACAGTAAAGTGAATGAATCTGGTCATTCCTCGTAATTGCATTATATAAAAGCACTGGAAATTAGCTTTTCTCAAGAGCAACAATTGTTATCAATTTGGGCAAAATATTTCACTCAACAAATAATGTTATGCTGGCGCAAGTGTTAGGGGTCCTGCTACGCAACCACCAAACCGGCCCGTACACCGCGTAGCTACACTGGTTCGCGTTGCCGCAGCTTTTGCAAGCCTCACCAGCATAAGTGTCTATCGTATCGTACAAGTGTTCCCAGCTAGAACTGCTTGCAGACACTCTCAATAACAGCCGTAGGTATGTCTGTAGAGATATCCTATCACTTATGTGGGGGATATTGCTGGATTCTCACTATCTACACGAACAACCGTAAGATCGCCAGTCGCTGGCAGTAAAACACATAGTACTATCATTCAATATATTCACAGTATATAGCACAGGTTATCACTGACATTACGATCAGGTAGTCTATAGCACTATAGGATGGCTACATTGTTGCACTATGCTAATGTCTCTTGCACAAGCACTCTAGATATTAGACCTTTAGTGTAGACAGGTCCTTTACGCGATTGAGCGTCACACCCGCGCTGCACAGACCGGATGGTTGTCGGCAGTGCAATGATCTGACTTCTGTATGTTTTAGCCAGTATTTATAGCTTATGCACCAGGGAGTGCCTAACACGATCTCAGGTAAACTGAGGCTGGCACATATATGCCCCTCCTTAGAAGATTGGACTATAATCCAATAATTAAATGACTGGGGTCCTGTGTTCACAAGTATTATTACTCGATCATTAGAGTGACGGCGTCAGTTTACCTCTGAGCTAGTTGTAGTTAACAACAACAGGCATATTGGAAGATTGGATGTTAATGGTGCGCGGTAAGCTCATTTGAATAATTGATGTTAAATTCTTCCGAGTAATTACGTTTTTCAAGCAAAAAAACATTTATCAAACTCTCGACCACTTGTGTTGTGGGCGTTGTTAATGTCTGCATATATGTATTTGAAACAATTAAGTGTTAAATGACAATGTCTGTATGTATCAATCCGTGTCATGACCTATGGTTCACTGGCAGTTTCTGTCAATAATATCAGTTGTATGGTAACAACAATAATTATTGTAATAGCAATGATGCCAGCAAATATGTTCTATCAATTATTTGTACCGTTGATGGTGTGTATCTTACATTATCGAGACATTCACAGAAAGCTTGCTTGTGATTAGCAGCAAATAAATGCATCACGAACTTTGTTTATATAACAAACATGTATTCGTGTTCCTAAGCATGTGTAGTGCTTGAAATAGTAAGTAGTTCCTCTGAAATGATAGTAGAAAACGTATCTCGTACTAGCCTTCAGAGAAAAATATTCAAACGGTAACTAAACGCAAGAAATCAACTCAGCTTCAGTCGTTCAATAACACAAAAATATAAAACGACATTATTCGCATGCTACAGAAAATTATATTAACTGTCAAGTCCAGAGAAACTACTGGAGCAGCATTTTTTCGGCCCTCAACTGGGAAAACTACCTCTACTCTAACAGAATTATTTGTATATTAACTAGACTAATAATTATTATAGATCAAGAGCCAATTAGTATATATGGCGAGCTTTATGGTCAGCTAAAAAATGATTGTATGTCGTCAGCCAAAATTAAACACTTAGAGCTTAATCGATTGCTCCTGAAACTTTTTTAAGAGCTCAATGATGCTCCTTAAAATAGAGTTTTCAGCCGGCTCAACATAATCGCGTTGTTCCTAATACAACACAATTCATAGAGGCAAAGCCAAAGCTTCTGACTGAAGTTTCGTACAAGCTAAGCCTCGAAGGCTTTATTTCAGCGTCAATCGAAAGGGCCCTTGCATCCCAAATTTCACTCCAGGGGACGTTACAAAGGGGGAAATACACAGAAGTATCTTGGACTCGCCAAGCGACGAGTTAACCTGTTACCTAATTCAGAAATGGCTGAGGTGTCTAGAGATGGAAATATGTTCCGTCATGGTGAAACTTCATCATGCATGTCTAACAAGATGCTGTTGTCGCATACCCATCATTTACATTGTATTTAAGGTTGCATTCAGCTCAATAATTAATGTATATAATGTTGTAGTCTAAAGCGACTTTTTTGAAATGTCCGAAGAGGAGTTATTTTGTAGGAAAATATATTTTTGAATTTGGTTCTCGTCAATTCGTGACTCTTCAGCGTCTGTCGCCATAAGAAGAGCCTACTGTAAGCCAAGTTTCTGATGCGGGAGGCTAAAGATAAAGAATTGATCAGCTGATTATCATTATCATTTTTAGTGATAGTGCAATATTTTTTGCTATGTTTAAATAAGTGAGAGTATGTATACAGGTGAGCTTCGTTATGAGGTATACTCATAGAAGAGGTAACTTGTATTAGGTGTGTTACCGACATTCACATACGGTACCGTACGTAAAACTCTTGCAAGGTTAGTATGATGCATATTAGTAATCCATTGATTTTTCATTTTTTCGATATTCTAGAATATATTTTGATTTAATTATAATTCATCATACAGTGTACCATTGCCACTTTTCCTTTAGTTTAACGTTTGTATTAAAGAAAAACAAAGCCAAGAGTGGATAAACTTCTTGTGTACTGTAAGTTGCTTCTCATATAAGGTACACAGATTTCGGTCCGCAACCCCTTCCCCAAATGAGGTCCACCTACAGCTGTTAGGTCGGAATTTGAGCAACTAAAAGAAGAAAAATCACGCGGGTTATATCATTGTTGCCAAAATGAACCGTTGGATAAGTGTCGTTAGCAGAATTTACCACACTTTAATGAAACATGGAAGGCTAGCGTATTGATAGAAGCCTGGCCGATGGCGGAAAACTACAGTACGAGAGAGAAGAATAATTATGCTACGCCTTGCATTAAAAGATCAGATTAAAAATTTACTGGGAGGCATATCTGCAAATTTTAAGATTTCATCAAAGTTCCGAAAAAAAACTAATGCTTAACGGTTAAATGAAATAGGACTATTGGCTAGGGGTCCCCAGAAGAAACCACTTATTAGCAAATGTAAAAGCAGAAAGATTAGCCTTCCAAAGAAATAAGTGACTTGCTGCGAAAATCAATAACTGAAAAGTGCTTATTGTGTTTGACAGTGTCAGCTAACACTACGTGGAAAGAAGAAACAATGAATCTCTGATTTTTAAATGTATCAAGGTAATAGTTAAATATGGAGTAGGAAGTGTAATTATCACCCGCGAACGTGGAGAGAGAGAGAGGGGATAATGTTTTCGTTGATGATTTAAGTATACATATTTGTATATTTGTAAATTTGTATGTTAGTATGTTTGTCTGTTCATCCAATAAGTGGTCGAAGGAGTAGGGCAATGCTCATAATTTTTTGCAGGGAGAACGGTGTGTTGCACTCGATGGGGTCTATACCAAAAAACTAGGATTAACTGCTCATAAAAAGGACGGCGATGAAATTTGCTCCTACTGCAGGAGATGGTCTTACGCCACGAGGCGTTCTAGTTAGGTTTCGTATGATTTTTGCACATGGTAGGCCATCGCTTGCATGCTTAAAACACCAGAGGGAATGCTGGGATTACAATAACTTGTTAGAAAAAAAAGTGTCATTACTGCGAAATTCCGCGACTGATTCTCCTTGCCATAATGCGAAGTTTGTGATGAACTAACGGCAGGAGCCAAATTTAGAGGGTACGGAGTGACCACCTAAGAGTTCGGATATAAATCCACTACAGAGCTTATACTGAACTCTGAGACAAAACGTTATGGTAAAAAATCTAAAAGATGTGGAAAATTTGGGCTTAACTTAAAGGATGAATGGGAGAGGATAACACTCACTGCTTGTCAAAATTTGGAGAACTCCTGTGTGCGTAGATGTGCAGCGATTAAAAAAAAATATATATATTTCAGCACGAAAAAATAAACATCATGATGTATTATGTTTTCTTTATACGATTTTTTAAATTTAAAGTTATATCTCAACTTTGGATTATGATAACAGACTAAATCTAGAACTAGAACGCCTCGGTGGCGTAAGACCATCACCCGCCGTAGGGGCAAAGTCAACGAAGTCATTTTTGATGAACGAGGCTAGGGCACAGCCCCATTCCTTCCCAGAGATAAGCTCTCCAATAATAACATTAAAAAAATAGAACGCCCCATTCTCCAGACGATCTGCCACGGTGAAGGCAAATTCGCCGGGGTGGATAAAATTCAACGCCGTCATTTTTTATAGCCAGCTAGGCCTAGTTTTTTTGGCTTGGGTCATATCTAGGAAAACCACCAAACTCCCCACAAAAAATATGAACATTGCTCAACTCCTTTGAACACTTGTTGGGTGGACAGATATACAAATCTATATATATATATATATATAAAGTGATGGTTGTGTCACTGGGGCGATACCGTAGGAAATTCCTTTAATTACACGGTGACATCCAACTTTTAAGGCGACAGGGTCATGTACTCCTTCTGTAAAACGGGTCTGAAATCCTTTTCCGTAGACTAAAACCAAGTTAAAAATAAATCGACGCTTTCCTTCCGCCGTCTTCTCGATATTACTATCGAGAAGACGGCGGAAGGAAAGCGTCGCCACCATCCACCCCGATCATCCACTGTAGTACCAGCCCCCTTACAATGAGCTTTTACCCCGCCAACCTTGTAGGTTAGGTAATCCAGGACTGGTTCGTCTAGTGTTTTAAAGTGTATTACACCCGTATATATCATAGAATATTAGAAGAACCAGACCTGACTGCCTAACCTACAAGGCTGCATGGTGGGGTAAGAGCTCATTGTTGGTTAGCTTTAGGTCGTCTTAAATAGTCTTTACTTTCCTTACGTCGCCCTAATAGCAAAAGCCTTACTTTATATATAAATATATATGTACTTAAATCTTCAACGGAAGCATTATCACCTCTCCCACTTCGTTTGCGGGTGATAACAACTTAGGTAACATCATTCCTAGTAACCTGAAAACTTGAGCCATAGTTAAGTAGCTCTGTGTCTACAAACTGTCAATATCTCAGAGAAACGCCGCTATTATATGTGACATGTGATTAATTACATAATTTGGTTTTGTGTTCTAATTAAGGATGGCATTGTACTTACTCCTGTGATGAGACTATACTTGTCGTCTATTCGCACATTTTTTTTTCTTAGTTCCCGTATACCGAAAAGAAAATTTCTGAGTGGTTATATACGACACCGTAACAAGTGTCAGAATCGTCGTAGCAGCTCTTCAGATTGTTATTGTGGTACAATTTTTGCAAGCCCGGGTCACCGGTGTAGCACCTGTAACATTGGGGCTGTTTCTGCAAGACGATGCGTCATTTTAATGCGAAGAGGAAAGGTTTCAGTTTTACATTACTGCCGCATGTGTGTACAGTTTCACATTACTGCCACATGCATGTACAGCTGAGGGCTGGCGGTCTACCCAGAAGAGTAAAAATAACTGGAGGCGGTAACCTCAAGCTTCGCTGATTTTTGTTGTACCAGGACCGCTACTGCCCACCTCTGTAGGCCGCATATGCCCACCTCTAGAGTCTGCAAGTGCCCGCTTTCGCAAGCGGCAAGTGCCCACCTCCGCTAGCGCCCACCTCTGCGGGTCGAATGTATTTGCCCTACATGCCGCAAAGGTCCACCTCTGCAGGCCGCAAGTGCCCAACTCTGCGGGTCGAATGTTTTTGCCCTACAAACTGCAGGTGCCCACCTCTGTAAGCTCAGTAGGTACATATGTACGCATACATTTTTGCCAGAAGAGAGGTGGGCCAACAGAATAGATTCCTGGGAAATTGAGCTCAAAATATCTGGATTTTTCTTAGAAAATCTGCAGATTTTTCGTTGCCATATCACAGATATTTAAGCTAAAATATCGTAATATTCTGCAAAGTTCTATCATGTGAAAATTACCTCCGCCAAGAAGGTTATGTTTTCGTCGTGTTTTTCTGTCTATCTGTGTTTCTGTCTGTCTCTTTGTCGGTCTGTCTGCCTTGCTCTTTGTCTGTCCGTCTGTCACAAAGATAACTCGAAAAGTTATTACCCGATTTGGACGAAATTTACAGGGATTGTTAGGTATGTTAGGAGGAACAGATGATTAACTTTTGGTGAAGATACGTTGATCCGTTTGTTTGTTTGTCTGCTTCATTTTTCTCAATGCCATAACTCAAAAAGGTATGGATGGATTTTAATGAAATTAACATGAGTTGTTAGATACATAACAAAGAATGAATGATCAAATTTTGGTAATGATCCATTTGTTGGTTCGTTCGTTCGTCACTGTTTCTAAGTTTATGCTTGTGAGCACAATAACTCAAATAAATAATGAATGGATCTTTATGAAATTCATAGGGGTTGCTAGCAATGTTAAAAGACATAAATGATTAAATTTTAGTGCAGATCGGTTTGTTCGTGTGTATGTTTGACTCATGTTTGTCAGAACGTTTGTTAACAGTATATCTCAAAAAATTATAAGCGTATCTTCAAGAAATTTGCAAAAGCTGTTATTACTATCAGAAGGCACAAATGATTAAATTGTGGAGTTTATAGAAAGAAAATTATGGTTTCAGAGTCATTTGAATTCTTTGCTACCGTTGCCTCGCTTGGCGAAGGTACGCGCTCTCAGAGTGCTCTGGTTCGTTTCTATGTTTGAGTTGTGTTTGTCATAATGTTTGTTACGCAATACATCAAAAACTTTAGAATCTATGTATCCTTATGAAATTTTCAGGATTTATTAGAAATGGTAAAAAATATATCTGGTTAAATTTTGGTAGAGATCGGTGGGTTCGTTTGTAACTTTGACTTATGTTTGTCGTTATGTTTGTTAGCAGTATAACTGAAACAGCTATGAAAGGATCTTAAAAAATTGCTGAAACTCTTAATACTATTAAAAGGAACAAATGATAAGATTTTTGAGTTGATACAGAAAAAAAATCATTGTTTCAGAGCCAATTTTAATTTTTCGTTACCTATGCCTTACCTGGCAGAGATGTGCGCTTTCAGAGGGCTCTAGATTACGCATTTATTTTTACTGTTGATCTGCCCACTTTTTGTCACTCTTTAAGAAAACAAACAGACTGCTTTTCGGCCATGATGGAGATAGTGGCGATTCTGTGACGCTGTGTTAAAACAGGCAAACAGCCGATCACATAACAGTTGATACCAAAATATGTAACTTCATATTTGAATGCGCTTTTTATTTTACTAACGCTGAAGTTCTTGTCATGTAGATATCAACAACTTCTCCTAGCTCTCTGATGCATTCTGATTCTTAGTTTCTTCTCGCATCCACACTTCAGCTGGAGTGAATTTAAAAGAAAATTAAGTAGATGATCGGCGGGGTAAAGCGGAAAGTATTTTCATAGCACCGTAAGAACAAGAAGATGGGCGATGAACACGAAATTTTCGCGGCATTTTTTTTTTTTTTAATTTGATTACCTCCGCCAAGGAGGCTATGTTTTCGTCGTGTTTGTCTGTCTTCTGTCTGTTTGTATGTTTGTCTGTCACCAGGATAACTCTAAAAGTTATGAACCGATTTGAATGAAATTTACAGGGATTGTTAGATAAGTTAGGAGGAACAGATGATTAACTTTTGGTGAAGATATGTCCATCCGTTTGTTTGTTTGTTTGTTTGTCTGCATGATTTTTCTCGATGCCATAACTCAAAAAGTTATGAATGGATTTTGATGAAATCAACATGAGTTGTTAGGTATATAACAAAGAGTAGATTACCAAATTTTGGTAATGATCCGTTTGTTCGTTCGTTTGTCATTGTTTTTAATTTTATACTTGTTAGCACAATAACTCAAAAAATAATGAATGGATCTTTATGAAATTTATAGGAGTTGTTAGTAATGATAAAAGACATAAATGATCAAATTTTGGTGCAGAT
>LQNS02277219.1:3236696-3259771 GCA_001587735.2 Parhyale hawaiensis
CTGTCATAGCTACTTGTCAATCACGTTCTTAGTCCAGCTATTAATACGTCTTAAAATTAGCATAGCGTACTTTGTAGATTTCTTCCAATTCCTAGGGTAAGCACTATTTGATTTGTAAGCTATCCGCTTGTGAAACTTTCAGAGTACGACAGAAAGTAGAATGAGCAATTTAGAGCGTAAAGACCAACTGAAATTTATCCAAGAGTGACAGTTTAATAATTGCCCATTTATGGTGACTTCTCAAAATGAGACAACGCCAGTTTGGTGAACTGATTGAAGTCCTTCACAGCATGTGCTGGAATTGGAACGTAATTCCAAAGAAGAGCTCCAGAGAAACAGAGTAAATTTTTACCAGATTTAGTGTTAGTAGACGACACTTGGAGATTATTTCGCTGAAGAAATCGTCGACTGATCTCGCTGTTGATCGTAAACTGTGCTACATTGGCGTTACCAAGAGCCTCATGTTTTGAAAGGAGAACATGTTGAGCTTCATCTAATTTTAATTTCGCCCCCGTATGTCGCTATTGAAGTTTTTCTTAAAAGGGGCTGGCGTTGTCAAGCTTGGCAACTTTTCCATTAGCACAACTTTTACTGGTAAGTATTGTTTTTTCACATCTGCGATAGGAGGCTTGGAGTCTTTTCCTCATATCAAATTACAGTAGTTAAAAAAAAAGAGACAAAACGCGGTTGTCCAAGAAGCAGGCGTGATATCTTATCTAACAAATGGTTTATTAAGTGGAGGAATATAAACCTAGAAAGAGGAATACATTCATGTCGTATCTATTTAAATACTTGGAGGTTCAAGGAATGCAGTCAGCGAAACAAGCGACTGAAGCACTACCTTTGGTCCCGTGACTATGCCCCTGTATAGTATGGTATGTCTTAAAGGTGTAAGTACTCACTCGTTTAGTAAACGCATCTCCGATGCTGTATGCGTAATAGAAGAAGACACCGAACATCACTGATCCTACTGCCATCAGCTGGTCGTGATGCAACAAGAAGACGAAGATGAACATCGCTAATGAGCTTACATTGCTGAAGAGGCGTATGGTCATAGGCCAGGCATTGGCTTCCACGAATTCTTCTTTCACTTTCGCAAACTGCAATAAAAATTATTACCGGAGTGAGATATTATGAAGGGCTTGCATCACAAGCATGTCAATTACAGTTAAATTTTTGTTGCATGGACATACGGTACAGCGAACCTACCTGTTTTAGTAGTAATTCATAGCGTTTGGCTTCTTCCAGTAGTGAACTTTCAGATTGAGTAAGTCGCTTCTCCGGATTCAGAAATTGCTGGCTGTGAGCTCTCAGTAGCTCGACGGATTGGATGCAGCACATTCGGAAATTTATCAGAACGGTTAGAGTTCCGATTGACACAAAAGCCTCGCCGGTGACAAACAGGAAATTTTCCAACATGCTATTCTTGTTCTCAGTTTCTGTTTCTTCCAATATCAGTTGCATGAAGTAGAACCCTGAAGATGAGAGTGAGACGGCCGCAAATAAAATGGAGGGAACATCAAATGATGTGAGTTTCCTGCTGCGTAATGTTCTTGGTGCAGACTTGCCGCAATCTTTGACAAAGAACATCATTTTGGCTACGCCTTTGCACTTGATAAATTGAAGGACAAATGCAGCGCAGCTGCAAAACTCTTCTAAAAACATCGCTTTTACGAAAAGCTGGTCGCCGTTGCTAATTCCACCTGCCAAATTGCCGCTCCACTGACATGCCAAGATCATCACGGCAACTATTTGCACCATCGAGCAGTACAGGAGCCAAGCCAGTTTCGGCTTTAGGCCTTTGTCTGTAACATCGTAGTACAGCATGCCTCCAAACTTCATGGTAAACTCAAGGAATGTTAAGAGCAGCATATTTCACGCTATGAGCTGTACGTATCTTCTGCCTGGATTTTATGTCTCGTGATGCAGTGGTACAAAAAGGCTGACTGTTACTTGTTCGAGCCACCGTCTTGGCAGCTGAAATTATTCACAGGAAAACTCAGATGCTAAGACTCCCAGCAAAGTTTAGAATCTTCAAAGCTGCTGTGAGGGTTGGCTGCATCTTCCGATAATCGCTCAGCTGGACTTTTCAAATTCAAGACATAAGCCAGTCCAACATTGTCCCTCACGTATTACTTCAAGAAAGATAGCAAAGGAATATTACTTATCTCACTTAATATCACTATAAGCTTCTAGAGTGAGACAAAAGTATGAATAAAGGACGTCCTGTCTCACCACATCGACAGAGGCACTATACAACACTGTCAGAAACTCTCCATTTGGCGATTTATTTGCTTACACGTATCGATTCATCGCATGTTCTGTTTACGTTTGAAGCTCATAGTCTGGAAAATCTATTTGCAAGTGCAATTTGCTTATTGACTCGAATGATATTTCACCCTCTGCTGCTTCCTGACGTCAGAAGTGAACTCAGTAATCGAAAATTGAATGAAGGACACTTCTACGTGATACGAGGACAGGGACAGACAAAGTTGACGCACAGTTTTTGTTAATTTTCGTGATTGAACGCGTTACGATGAGGGACGTGTGACCTCTCAAGTAGATAACATAAAATATTGCATTTACAACTTGCATTGTGGTATGACGTCATGTGACACGCTGCACTTATTATCATTAATAATAAATGCCACGTATCACATGATTTCATATGCTTTAACTACTGATTCGAATTTAAATAGTTGCTCAATGATTTATTGGGGAAAACTATTATTAATTGCGAAATCTCCAAATTTGACTATTAAATTTTGTAGGTAACCTTTTTCGTTCGTGGGATGCGCAATGGGAAAAGGTAAAGCGAGATATTCGCAAGAATCATTCTCGCCATTGGGAAGAACTGCGCAATGTATAGTGTATACTAACGATTGGTATTTGGAACTGATATAATATTATTATGTATCCGTTGATCCACTGACATGCTATTCCCATTTGCTATTAGACTTTTTTTGGTCCCTTCAATTTTTTACTGTATTTGTCTTTTCCTTGTTTTCCTATTTCTTCCATCCCTAATGCTTAGGTGCAATAATAGGAATTTTTAGGCGCAATAAGGGCAATTTTTAGGTGCAATAGGAGCTAATTTTAGATACAGTGAGAACAATTTCTAGGTGCAATAACAGCAATTTTTAGGGGCTATAACTGCAATATTTTAAGCGCAATAAATTCGGGCTCTAGGGATAACACTGTGTAACATATTCTTTCTTATATTTTGTTATTGGGTACAAAGTATGATTTTCTAACCCGTTAAAAAAAATAGAAAATAGTTGTTGTTCCCCGAAAACTTTGATTCTGCCACACATAAAATATTTTCAGATTTGTCGACGCAGAATGTTTCTTAAAGTCCATATCCTTAAATCTCATCATGATAAAGTCAAGGTGAACATGGGAGCTACCCATGAAGAGCAAGGCAACCGCATTCATCAAAATACATTAGAATTTTAACGCGAGGATGGGGGTGGGATCTTTTCAAACCTTTAGTGCCCGATTATCCTGAATTTTCGAAGAATTTTGTATAGCCTATCATGTCCCACTGCTTAACAGCACCACCGACCTTCCCCATATCGAACTCGAAGTTACTTCGTCCGGTATTCGTGCTGGCAGAAGATGTGCATGGTTCAGAATCTCGACGTTAATTATTTCGCAGCCTTTCTCCGACGAGTGTCACATCGTGTGTAATGTCATCGACAAAATTTCTGCGTCCTGTTTGTAGTATTTGTAGTACCTGCGGAGTGTTGTAGACAAGATGCGTTCCCCTTTATATTACAGTGTATGACAAAGCATTGCCGTGCTGATATTCTTCCAGTATTTTACGGTTGTTAGCTCGGTGGACTTAAGTTTAGCTCCACTCCAGTGTTTATATGGCGCATGCTTTCCAGTTAAAACCGATTCGTCCCACTGTGTAGTTGTTCCCGATGAGGGTTGCCCTGTTACTTCGAAATGTGTCTGAACTACACCTGCTAGTACGAGAAACATGCCAGTGATCTCGTTCATGTAAATATCGTCGTCCCAGGCAAAAACTCTGTTCATGTTCTCAGCTGACAAACGATACTCGTATGATCATATTTATATATCATCGAAAAATAAGTCCCCAGAGTGCCAAGCAAAAGTGTCCCACGTGGCTCCGAAGTTCTTCTTGGCAGTCGCTGGTGAGCAGTCTCCAGTCCAAGAAAATGTCACTAGCTGCGGTGATGATGAGACTGCTGCCCGGTAGCACAGGCCGCAAACTTGCCATATGCTGTGTACGTTTGTGTACGGGCGTCGGTGTACGCGCGGGCGGCGTTCACGTTCGTCTGCTGTGCCTGTGCACTGTATCACAGATTAGGTTAGGTTAGGTAAGGTAAGGTTAGGTTACGTTAGGTAAGGTTAGGTTAGGCTAGGTTTGGTTTGGTAGTGCTTTTCTGGTGGTTATTGCGAGGCAAGAGAGCCTACTTGAACGCACGAATGGCGAGTTTGCAGCGAGTGCTTCCCAGTAGGATACCCAATCGGACAAGGTCCCCAATTGAAATATGTACTATATCTTCCCCATGTTCCATTGTCCGTTCCTGTGAGTATCTACGCAAGTCCCGTGTGGAGGTGCCTGCCCCGAAGTTGAACGATGCGCAGAGTCATCATTTCGGCGTTCTCGTATCACATTGAGAGAAGAAATCAAGTTGTTACATAGGTAAGGGAACAGTCGTGAGTTCATTGTTCTAGTGTTACACTGAGGCTTATGCAAGCTTGAGTGCGAATGTTGGTCAAGAGTGATGTTCAGTAAGTGATTTTTTTCTCGCAGTGAGTCTCAAGAAATGATGCTTTTTGAATCAGCTAAAAATTCAGTTTCTGCAAATTGACTGAACTACACAGAGAAAGCAGACCTGCAGAGAGCAGAGAAAGCAGACCTGCAGTGCTGTGTCTTAGCATAAGTATAGGATATTAGGGGCAAATGGGTGTCAAAGCATCGATGATCATGATTGGTATTTGGCTAGCCTTCTTAATGTGTTCTTTACAAAAGAACAGAAAAGATACAAAGGTTGTAGTTTGTAAAATATTTCGGCATAAGTGGTCAATTAATAAACAATTCTAGAAGGCGCTTAAGAATTAAAAAGTATATCAATACTGACCCATTATTTGCGAAATGTCCTCTATTTTTGACTAGCGGTAAGAACCGGTCAATGAAAGAACAGGTTACCATGTGACAATAATTTGCGAGTAGTTGTGAATATCTTGGCCACAGGTGTGAGCTCTACACTGTCTAGCGAGAGTGTTTTATTTTTCAGCTATTCCTCAAATCATCGTAGATGAAAACATGTGTTTATATACACTTACATTAGATTTTCAGTAGCGGAACAAACTGTTTTTGTCTCCTGGTTTCAATATTTATTTGCTAAGATTCAAGGCTTATTTGCTAAGATTCGTTACAAGTTCTCAGCGTGATATGTCTTGCGCAAATGCAACGCACCCGTGCCTTATATTTGGGCAGAACCAGCTCCTGATTAGTTTATTCTTTTCCAGTATACTCCATCCTTGAAAATATTTGAGGAGATGCGTACTTGTTTGTGTGTGACTTGCAGTTTTTGCCATTTACGACCTCGCTGAGTGGTGTCACGTAATGCTCATGTATTTGAGTTTGTAACAAGCGAACAAGCGATCGTGCTTCAATGTATAATGAGAATTTCTTTTATTTTTTCAAGCATATTGAAAGATTTACTATATGCGTTTCTTTTGGCCTTACCTACAGATTGAGACCAATCACACATTTTATAGTTTAGGTAGGAGGAGAGTAACTCGCCCGGAGGGCATATGCATTTAACTTGTTTATGTACAATTTTATTATCCGAGATCACGATTTAAACCAATCAATTCTATATTTTTATCGTTACAATTTTTCTATCTAATTACTAAAGAAATGACTAAGAATATGAACATTATTATTCATTGCTGTTTTTTTTTATTTTCATCATATCGTAAGGCAGCCCAATATATTGAATAAACATAGTCACAAATTGTTTCAATTGATTTTATATACACAGTGTGTAACAAAAGCATTGCCTAATATCGCCCGCAACAGACGCTTCGAGGCGCCTGAGGTGTTTTCCGCTGCATAGTATTATTCATACCACAATGTTTCTTCTTCCAAGGAGTACAAAACAACTTAGCATGAATATGGTCCTAAGCGAAAAAGGCAACGTATTATTGACCGCACACCCCAACTATGAAACTTACGTGCACTGGTTCACACTGCAAGTAAATACCCACTAGGATACAGAGGAGTACGGCTGCAGTCGATCACAGAGTGTCCTGGCTGTGACGTCATATTGACAGAAGGCTCGATCATCAATGCCGCGAGGCGTGAAGGAGCTGCTGACACTATACATTCCCGAGCACGAAGACGTTCGATCCCCACCCTGGTGTAAGGACGAAAGTCCGCTCTGTCAATAACTTTGGGCGAGTCAGCAATCTTGATGACTGAGCTATTGGGGGTCACATCAACAGTCTATGCTTATGATTTGAACAGTTACCGACAAAATCGAGATTTGCACCCTTACCTAGATTCCATACAGTCCGGTCAGGGTAAAACGAACGGCGCTTACCACATGCAAGTCCAATACTAGTAAGCTAGGCGTCCACGATACATACGATAGCTAAGCTTTCAGTCACCTCCGTCGAGGTGGTTATGTTTTTGCCGAGCTTGTCGATTTACCAGTTTGTCTGTCATCATGATAGCTTAAAAAGTTATGGACGGATTTTTACAAAATTTACAGGGATTGTTAGGTACGTTATGAGAAATAGATGATTAACTTTTTGTGAAGATCCGTTCAAAATTTTGTTTGTCTACATCTTTTTTCTTAGTAGCATAGCTCCAAAAAGTTATGGACGAATGTTGGTGAAATTTACAGAAACTGTTGGATATATTACTGGGAGCAAATCACTAAATTTCTGTATTGATCTGTTACTTCTTTTAAGTGTTTGTCTTTAAGTTTGATTTAAGTTTGTCAGCAATATTACTCAAAAAATTATGAATAGATTCTCATAAAACTTACAGGACTTGTTAGAAATGTTCACCGACACAAATGACCAGTTTTGGTGATGATTGGTTTGTTCGTTTGCGTGTTTGACTAATGTTTGTCGCAGTGTTTATCAGAACATCACTGAAAAAGTAACCGACGGATCTTAAATATATATATATATTTTAACTGAGAAATACGGCGTGTTTTTTAACCAAGCATACATAATATTATATATGTATCTATACAAAAACTGTTATTACTGCCAAACATCGCAAATGACCCAATTTGGTAATGAAAAATAGGAAATCCTGGCCCCAGGATTAATTTAATTTGTTCGTTAACGTTGCCTTGTCTGTCGGAGGTATGCGCTCTCAGAATACTTTAGTTTTATACAGCATCCAGATGACGGTGAATCAACAAAATGACAGTTGCAAGATGCATATTCAAGACGTACAGCTGTGCTAGAGGTTAATCTGCCAATAATTGTAGCGAATCTTTGAATTTATACAACTTTCGGTATTGACGAACAATAATTGTCGAGTGGATCTTCAGTGCTCGGGTGCTGAACATTCACTTGGTCAGCGGGAGCGCCAAGAGGTTACTATAGGAGGTGGAGAGACTTGAGCCTCACAATAGTGAGCTAAGCCCCGCTCAGCCCCCTCCAATACTGCTACCATTTAATTAACATGCATAAACTTATCTCTATGTACCTATCCCATAGCAACGTGTAACTAGACATTCTAGTCCAGCGAACCGCCCCCCACCCCTCCCCACCTCCGCTATGCATATTTCCTGACGCCGCCACTGCACTTGGGAACACACTAAATGCAGCTGAAATATGCACGCAATATGCCATGCGAGAAATAAAGCTCAAATTCAACTCCCGTTCAGCGAAGCAAATGACACCTATAGCAGTGGGTTATGGCGCACCTGCTGATCGTATCTTCATAGTTGTACTATACGTGACTATACCCTTACGCGATGCTTTTCCGCTCATGCAAATATTTTTACCGCTTTATATTTATCGCTAAGGCTCTAATATGACAGGCGTTTTACTGTGTTTCACTTCGCCTCATGGCATCATTGAGGTTCCGTTACCAGACACCGCTGTGTCGTTCTCCAAGAGCATGTCCTTCATCTGCAGCAGGATGATCACGTAAGACACAACCGAATTCAGAACCTGAAAAATATAAAATCGTTTGAAAATCACGTATCATGAGTAGAAATTTTTCATTAACAGAAATTACACTTTCAATAAATAATCGTGTGATAAATGTTATGAATCATGCATCTTTGATACGTTCCTAAGTAAAAAAAAAAAAATAACTAGAGCACTCTGAAAGCGCATACCTCAACTAAGCAAGGCAGCGGTTACGAAAATTTAAATTGGTTCTGAGACCATGATTTTCTTTGTTCCAACGCCAAAATCTAATCATTTGTGCTCCGTCAACAGTGTTAGCAGCTTCAGTATTCTTTTTGAAGATCCGTTCCTAATTTTTTGAGTTTTGCTGCTAACAAACATTTTGATAAACATTTGTCAAACTCACAAACGGACCAAACGTTCACAACGAAAATTTAATCATTTCTGTCTTTTAACATTACTAATAACTATAAATTTCTTAAAGATCAACTCATAATTTTTTGACTTATCGTGCTGATATGCATAAAATCAAAAACAGTGACAAACTCACGAACGAACAAGCAAATTATTACAAAAATTTAGTTATTTACTCTTCGTGATCGTGATATACCTAACAACTCATGTAAATATCATAAAAAGTCGTCCATAACTTTTTGAGTTATGGCATTGAGAAAAGTGAGACAGACGAACAAACAAACAAACGAATGGATGGATCTTCACCAAAAAGTAATCATCTGTTCCTCCTAACATACCTAGGTACAATCAATCCCTGTGATTTTCGTCAAAATCCGTCCATTACTTTTTGAGTTATCGTGGTGACAGACAGAATAACAGACAAAAAGACAGACAGACAAACATCCAAACAGATAAAACATTACCTCCTTAGCGGAGGTAGCTATGCATATGATGATTTTTGTCCCGCTTCATGCTTCGAGAACGAGAAGCAGCAGAGGCAGTACTGCTGAAAGTATTTTAACCTACTAACCTACTCCCCATATTGTAAAGTAAATATACCATGAGCAAGGAGCCGCGGCTCAAGGTGTAGGTCCTCAGTAGGGTCAGGGGAGCAATTTGTTCTAGCCGTTGCTGGATCCTCTGCATCTGCCCAACAAATCAATGGTAGGCTAGACCAGGGTACCGTTAAAGAGAAGCAACGTTATTGTATGTGGAATTAAAAAAAAAAACGTTTTGATAAAGTGCTGCGAGCTACCAATTGTGAGAGCTAATTAGTACCGAACCTTCTACTACTAGAAAAGAACAATTTTCACGTAACGTCTTCTATGTCTTTTATAGGAATATAGATTGAGAGCTCTAAAAATTGCTCTAGTGTTTCGAAATGATTATAAACACAAAAATAAAACGGAACATAAGGTCGGGTACAAAGCAGAAATTGGAAGATGTAATAACCAAAGACAGTCAACATCATGCATGGAGTTTCTCCGTTCCCACGTCGCTATTGTAGTGTAAATTAATAATAATAATAAAAAATGCACAAGTCAAGGTCGAATACAAACATCTGTAATAGTCATCATCTATGTTTTTTTTGTGTGTGTGGTTCCAACCATTTGTACCGCCACCTCTCTGCACGTTACGCTCTCAATATAAGTTCTGGAAAAGCTTAACTTTCAAGAAGCAGTAACAATAGCTACACTGTCTACAATTCTTGAAACGATTTTAGTCGATTTCGAGGCGCAAACTCAAGTAAATACTTTCCATCGTACGAGACCAGTGAAGTTTCGTACAGTCAGAAATATTTAACGTAAAACTCCAATGTGAGGGATACAGTGACTACTTTGTTGCAAATTTTATAGGGAAAATGTTAAAGGAATGCTTGTCTCAGCAGTTTGTTATGAGCAACTGCGTACGCCGGAGAAAATTGAGAAGTGAGCGAGCTACGCATGTCTATTGAAAGAAAATGAAAAATGTCTACTGGAGAATGAAAGACAGCAGTTGGCTGTTCATTTGATTGCTTGGTTAGTTGGTTCTCTCGTCGGATGTTAGATCTGTAATGGCTGGTGCACACTGGCGCAAAAGTTGCTCAGATAACCAATTATTGGCTTTGGCAATAACGTTGCCGTGACTACAGCTAATGTCGTTTGAATATTACCTTATAACTATGCGTCATAGCAACTTTAAACTACGTAATTTGAAAATAAGAAGTACGCTCAAAGTTGCATCACAGCCGCTTGCAATAGCGTACAACTACAAGAAACGACTCGTACAGTATATATTCATCTTAGTGGTAGAGCTCTGTGCAAGCCGAAGCCTTGTTCTTTGCAACGTAAATGGAAGTGGAGTTATGTTCGTGTGTGTGCGTGTGTGTGTGTGTAGGTGTGTGTGTGTGTGTGTGTGTGTGGGTTGAGGGATGTAACTTTTGCGGTCATAGGAATTTAGAAGTTTACTCGTAAAAGTGCACCCACCTTATGAAAGCCGTACTACTTTTAGCACAAAGAAACTTTAAAATAAAAAATTTATTTCCTAAACTACCCAGCCGTACAATGTATGTGTTAAGATGTGTATGTGTTGGAAAGACAACTGAAGCCTTTAAAACTATAATAAATACAGGCAATTGCCCTTGAAATGTATCTGCCGATTCCGTTTACCTGTTTGGAGAGCTGGTCATTTTCAATGTGCAGACACGCGTCGTTGATATCAATGCGCAGATCATTCACCTGGAATAAACAAGCCACTTGCAATATCAAGCAGCCTGGAACAAGTCAAAAATTCATGAAAACACTTCCTTATCTTATCAGATGGCACATGTACAAGTCAATTATGAAATCTAAAGAACAGAAGTGGTAGTAGGCATCGTTGTAGTCACTAGATTCAGTATCAGATTCAGAATATTCTCGAAAATGGTCTTCCAAAGTTTTACTGATAGTTGAAGCAGCACTTAAGCCTTACAGACTGAGCGGATGACAGTCATGATACAGGGTGTCCACTGTTATCTGTTCGATACCAAAGGGATCAGTGGCTAAAAAATTCTAAATGCATTGAACACTCACGAGTACCTAAATCTTCAAAGTGTGTTCAATGAAGTAAGGAGACAGGCTGTTTTAGTTTAAATAACAGTGTCACCATGTCTTTTTGGGAAGAAAGTTTCCATAGTAATACTGAAAATGAGGTACTGGTACCGCCTTCAGCTGGTCAGTTACTCCTTTTTCACAATTCTCCAATGTTCCCAGATGGTGTCCAGTGAAGTGAATCTTCAGCCTTGAGAAAATGAAACGGTCGCAGGACTTTACACTGGAGAACAAGACAGCCAAAAAATCCCCCAAAAAAGTTTACAATGCCTAAAACCTCGATAATTGGAATCGCTGCATTCGAAGGTGGGACTATTTTGCCAGGCAGACTTTTTTCATTTAAACTTCATTTATCAACATCTGACAAAAAATATGCATGTGTCGCATTCGACTATTTTTTTCGGCATTCTGACGGAGAGTTGCTGATCAGAGCGTACAAGAGCACAAGAATAACATAACTGAAAAAGCCAGTTTCGATTTCACTCGCGAAAACGTTAAACCTAAATATAGGCATTTATTATCGCACTTCGATCTTTTATTTTATCACAAATATTTTTTCATGCATTGGTTATCCCCTATTTTTCTTGCAAACAAGATTTTTTTTTAAACTCACCATACCGTCCCTCAAAAAGTATATGCAAGCACTCACCCCTTTACTAAATGTGTCTCCAATGCTGTACGTGTAGCAGCAGAAGACACCAAGCATAGCTGTTCCTGCCGCCATCAACGGTTCGTGTCGCATTAAGAAAATGAAGATGAACACTGCCATCGAGCTGGTGTTACTGAAGAGGCGTATTGTCATAGGCCAGGCATTTGCTTCTACAAATTCTTCCTTGATTTTTGAAAACTGCACAAAATTTAACTTCATAAGAACATATTATGAGTGGAGTATATTACGGGGAAAGTATCAACAACCAAAACCGATATCGTAAACAGGTCGGGAGGTCCCACCCTGCGACCCACTACGTCTCACCTCATTGTAGACTGGATGACTGAGTGGATGTGGCATACAAAATGTAAAGGATTGCAGGAGTGGACAGCAATTTATAAAATCCCTGCCCATTATGTCTAGGGAACGCATGAAAGCGGTTCTGAGCAGAAGAAATGCCGGGAAGGTCACAGTTTGCCCGGAGACACCTTCCTGATAGATGTTCTGACAGACTAAAACACTCACGTCGAAAATTATATAATCCTTGCGGATACGTGTTGTAATTATCTCATACCGATATAGTAAACCTACCTCCTTCAGAAAGACCTCGTAGCGTTTCGCCTCATTCACCAGTGAACTTTCAGACTGAATTAATCGCTTTTGTATCTCCAAAAATTGATGCCCTTGAGCTCCTAGTATTTCAACGGAATGGATGCAGCACATTCGGAAATTCATCAGAACTGGTAGAACGCCGACTGAAACAAAAGTCACACCAGTGATAAACTGGAATTTATCCAACATGCTATTCTTGTTCTCAGAATCTGCTTGCTCCAATATCAGTTGCATGAAGTAAAATCCTGAAGCTGAAAGTGAGACGATAGCAAGTAAGCCGGTGGGACAATTACATGTCTTGAGAGTCCTGTTACGGGAAGTTTTTGCTGCAGACCTGTAGAAACTTTTAACAAAGAACATCATCTTGGCGGTGCCTCGGCAGTTGATGAACTGAAGAACAAACGAAATGCAGCTGCATACTTCTTGCACAAACATCGCTTTCACAAAAAGTTGATACTGGTAGCCGTAGCCAATTCCAATGAGCACATTGTCGCTCCACTGACAAGCCAGCATCATGAGGACAGCTATTTGTACAACTGAGCAGTACATGAGCCACAGCAGGCTCAGCTTCACTCCTTTTTCTGTTACATCATAGCACAGGGTGCCTCCAAGCTTCATGGCTAACTCAAAGAAAGTTACGAGCATCATAGTTATTGCGATGAACCGCGTGGGAACTTCTGCTCGGAGATCTGCTCAGTGCTGGAGTGAATAAAAGCAGAGAGACTCCGAATGAGTGCAGCTGCTGCTAGTTCTATGTCAAGTCTTGCTAGCGAGAATAATCACAGGGGATCGCAGATAGTTCGACTTTGCGCAAAGTTGAAGATCTTCAGTTGCTCGCAGTGCAGGGTACAGCTTCCATTGAAGATCTTTTTCAATAGTTAAACTTGAAGATTTAGGCCGTAATGATAGTAAAAAATAATTATCATTCTGGCTTAATGTCGGTAACCTTCACGAGAGACTAAATTAAAAGGAATCTTACGCCCTACCTCAGCACGTGTGAGAAGCATTAAAACGGTCGTAGAAGCTGTCCATCTAGCGATCTGTTTGTTTACACGCATCGATTCACCGCACATTATATTTGCATTTGTTACTCAGTGTCTGTTTTCAACTCATATGGCAAGTGCACTTTGTTTACCTCTACCTAAAACAATTATATCTCCAGTGCTGAGAGATTTAGTTCTTCTTGTTCATTTCAATGAATTTTGATCACTGGCCCTCCCTCACAGCCATATGTGTTTCATCATGACCGCACAATTTTGTAACATTAAGAACATCTTTCTCTGTGTGCACTCCACATATGTATTATAATCAATATACATTTTCAAATGGCACCAAGTATTTGTCTACGTACAGAATTTTATTTAGTTTTCAATCCCCAGACCAAGTGGATGAGCACATTTTGAACGCAAAGAAATGAGGTATGATAAACTACGGTATAAGCGACGTAAAATCAATATATAAGAGCAGGGGTTTATTCTAGCGTGCCCATGGCCGGCTACAATATATTTGAGCCAGCTATCCCGACTGCCTTCTCCGCAGGGGATGATGCAGCTAGCCGCACCTCCTGCTGAGAAGGTGATTTTGAGAGGATATGAGCAGGCTGGTGACATAGCTGGCTGGGTACTAAGTCTTCCGCAGTCTGCTCCTCTCTCCCTTCCCTCGGGTAGTACCACCTGATGCTCTTTTCCTTTCTCTTCTTCCTCTTTTCGGCCAAAGCCCGTACTGGTGATGGCAGGGTCTGGAGATCGTGGATAGCTGGCCACTTTCGTAGCTATCATGACTGTCGATTTGTTTTGTAATTTTTTTATGATTTCCTTTGTTTATGGTGTCTGTTTATTTATTGTTCTTTGCGTGCCTGATAGTAAGATATCCGGATGTGGAAGAGAACCCCGGTCTTCGTGGTTCTGGGTCTCACTCCTGCCGTATCTTATGTACTACATTAATGTCCGGGGTCTATATGGTAATTTCGCTGAGCTCGCCGTAGCCTCTTCCAATTATGACCTGGTGCTATGGTCGGAGACGCTCGTCTCAAGCCATCGCCATGTTTCTGAGCTGATTATCCCGAACTTTGAAAAGCCAGTGCTGCGGTTGCGACACTCATGCCTTGGATACAGGGGTTTGGCTCCTTACGTTTGAAAGGGTGATGCCGTGGCTAGGCTGACTTAATATGAGTGTCTATGTTGTGAGCTGATGGTGCTTTGAGTTTGTGGCTCATACAGGAACTGTTATTTGTTTTCAGTGTAGCGCAGCCCGTCTGCTGATGAAGGGGTCTTTGATTGTCTCCTTTATGCAATGACTAGAATTCAGTCCTCGGATAGGCGTTCTGCCTTTGCCTTTATGGGTGATTTTAATTGTCACTACGTGGAATGGTTAGGCTCTGGAAGGACCGACGATTGCCAAGGCCTTGCAGCCTTCGTTTTCGCGAGTGCCTCTGGTTGTGAGCAGTTAGTTGAGGGTCCCACCCATTTGATGGGAGGTTTTCTTGACCTAATGATGACCGATATTCCTGATTTGGTTGGAATGTCAGTGGTGTCTCCCATTGGTTTCTCTGACCACGGTGCCCTCTCTGCGACGCTGCAAGTTTGTCAGCGGGTCCCCAAAGTCACTGTTAGGCGTGAAATATTTTTGAAGTTCAGTGTGAATTGGGACGCCGTCTCTGGCGCCATACTTACGCTACCTTGGGGTGTTGTGAAAGAGTCTCCTGATCCTGGGTCTACTTTGAATCGGCTTTTCTCTGACATGGTGTGTGCCTATGTCCCTTCCCGCTCCATTACAGTCGGGACAGGCGATGAACCCTGGTTTGATGATGCCTGTAGGAGGGCACACCAGTTAAAGTGGAAGGCATATGCCCGTTGGCGTACTGGCCGGTCTGCTGTTGACTTTCAGCGTTTCATTGAACTGCAGCGTTAGGCTGGTGCTACTTATGAGGAAGCTGAGACGGAGCATAATTTGAGGTCCAAGGAGTCGTTGGCTTCGTCTGTTAGCTCACATAAGTGGTGGTCCACCTTGAAGAGCGCTGTGCTTCTAGTGAGCTTTTCTGTCCACCCTTTAATTGGTGCTGGTGGTGATGTTGTTGCGGATGCCGCTGCGCTAATTAATGGGAAGCAGAGCCGGGAACGGGTGAGCATTCCTTTAGCGTGTGATCCCGAGCAGAGGCTCTCTGGTTTTGCTTTCAGATTTTCTGAAGTGCACCGCCTTCCTCTTGACCTGGACCCCTATGGAGGCCCTGATCCATCGGGTATGTTTACTCTCTTTCTTCGGAGGGTGGCTGGTGTGCTCGCAGCCCCGCTTGCTTCCGTGTTCCGTCGGATGTTACGGCTGAGCTCTTTTCCGGAGTGCTGGTGCTTCGCCCATGTGATGCCTGTTCCGAAGGGCTCTGTTTCATCACGAACCTCCGACTATAGACTCATCTCAATCGCACCTGTTTTGTCGAAAGCTTATGAGAGGTTGGTTGCGTCGAGGTTGGGTGGTTTTCTTGAGAAGTAGGGTATCCTTCACCCAACACAATATGGTTTTCGTAAAGGTTTGGGAACTCGTGAAGCTCTGCTTGATATTTCTCATGTGTTGCAGCTGGCTTTTGATAAGGGCCATGAGGCAAGATTGGTACAGCTTGACTTCAGTGCTGCTTTTGTTCGCGTGAATCACCTTGGATTGCTCCATAAGCTGAGATTGATGGGTATTGTGGTTAGTTTTTGCGGTAATTAGTCAGCATTTCATCTGACGAACGTCAATGTGTAGGTGCCGATGGGAAGAGGAGTGAGTTTTTGGACGTGGTATCTGGTGTCTCAGAGGGTAGTGTTCTGGGTCCTTCGTTATTCATTGTATATACAACGGACCTGTTTGATCTTGTTAATAATTTACTTGTTAGTTACGCTGATGATGTTACTCTGCTGGCTGTTTGCGATAAGCCTAGTGATAGGTTTGAACTTTTAGGAAAACAAATGGTGTTTGCCACTCAACAGGGTTAAGATACAGGGTTTTAAAAGAAAATTGGGTTGATTAGCCAAATATTAAAAAATGGCGAATGGGACAAGCGTCTTTGCCCCCTTTATTTAACCCTGACAGGCTTGTAAGGGTTCCTAGTGTTGAAATAATAAGTCGTACTGGTAGAGCTAAAAATTAAAATTTTTTTTTAGACCAAAATCATCGAAATCGGTCCAGTAGTTTTCGAAAAAAAAACTGGGAAGCAAAAAGTCGCAAGGAAAGAGTCGCAAGGTGAAATGCTGATGTAGTTTTGCCTTATTTCATCATTTCATCGGCATCGTAAGTACAGCCGATGACGATGCCCATCGTATGCCATCTCCGATGGCATGTTCAGTCATTTCATCGGACCATTTCTTCCTCATAACACCATCGCCGATCGAGAAAATGGCCATCACCGATTGTTTGTTACGATTTCCATTGGACCATCGCTATCGCAGGTGGTTTTTGCGATGCAAAAATTTCTCACCGAAATTTTACAAAAATTTTAGGGAAATTTGGCAGAAATTTGACAGAAATATGTCAGAAATTTGACGGAAATTTAACTGAAATTTCACAGAAAATTTAAAGAAATTTGACGAATTCGACAGAAATTTGACAGATGCAAAAAAATTAACTGAAATTTCCCAGGAATTTGGACGAAAATTTACAGAAATTTGGAAAATTTGACAGAAATTTCACAAAAAATTTTCAGAAATTTGACAGAAATTTCTCACAGAAATTTGACAGAAATTTGGCAGAAATTTTTCAGAAATTTTACAGAAATTTTGCAGAAATTTTACACAAACTTGCAAAATTTTTCTTTTAGAAATTTTGCAGAAAGTTGACAGAAAATTTACAGAAATTTTACACATTTGACAGAAACTTGACAGATGCAAAAAAATTAAGAGAAATTTCACAGAAATTTGACAGAAATTCGACACAAATTTGACAGAAATTAAACAGAAATTTGACAGAATATTTACAGAAATTTGACAGAAATTTAACAAAAAACTTGACAGATAATTTACAGAAATTTGACAAATTTGACAGAAAATTTACAGAAATTTGACAGAAATTTGGCAGATAATTTGACAAGAAATGACCGAAAATTGACAGAAATGTCACAAAAATTTGACAAAAATTTTACAGTAATTTGACAGATTTTTGACAAAAATTTGACAGAAATTTGACAGAAAATTAGATGTACAGCATTTTTGGACATCAGGTGGGCTTGGCTAAGGTTGAATTTTACGATTCAGTCGAACGTGCCTTTGCTCAGAGTTGCTCTTCTTAAAGAGGGTAAGCAAAGTCACTCATTTAAATCATATAATGGATGTAGTTGTAAGCGGCAACAATAATTCTAGGAGGTACTTGTCCATGGGTCTAATTCTAAGCCGTACCTATTCATTGGATTTGTTGTTGTTAGCAGGTCATTGTCCTGGGCTCCTGCAAGAGCAACAGCTCTGCCCTTTCAATTTAGCTATGGACAATGAGATAGGGAAATCTATCAAAATAATGCTTTAAGTGAGCGAACGGTGATGGCCAAAGAACGACTTGAACTCACTAGACAATACGACGTCAAGGTAACCAGTAATAATGGCTCCATTAAGCATCAAT
Source organism: Parhyale hawaiensis (assembly GCA_001587735.2). Taxonomy (NCBI): domain Eukaryota; kingdom Metazoa; phylum Arthropoda; class Malacostraca; order Amphipoda; family Hyalidae; genus Parhyale; species Parhyale hawaiensis. Next base: position 3,254,703 of record LQNS02277219.1, read on the forward strand.
GCTTACAATGTGGCCGACGCCTCTTCTGTGTCGTCTAGTCAATTATTATAGAGACTGCACAGAAGCGTTTAGGCTAACGAACAAAGATTATTTTCCCTTATCTTTTATTTGTAGCTACACTGGACCCATAGATACCGTTACTTAAGTTAGTTTAGTCCCAGCATGCGTACACCCTATATGTGACACTATGTAGCCATTCTTATAGTTTTCATTTACAGAAAGGTAATTTTTGTGTAGACGTACAATAAGCTGGATACAGATTTTTAAGTACATGAGGAAATACAACACAAAACTTGTGCCCAATTGTGATTCCAGTACATATGGTAATGATAAGTTCAGTCACCAGTGACCAACATTCTTGATACATACAATAAAAATAATATGTTAGTAAGTCAGGAACTAATTTCCAAGTTCATTTTAGCGACATATCATCGAATCGAAAAACTCAAAATGTCAATAAACAGACATGAACAAAATATCAACAAGTGGCTTAAGTCAAGATAAAGGACACAATCGATGCTCACTGCAACTTAATGTGATTAGCAGCGTTCCAGCAGAGATCTTAGCTCCTATGGATTCAGTAGTTACTGCTTCACGAGTCCAGCAGTTCTTTGTGTCGCTGCATGGCATGTTTGTCACGCTGGTGACAAATTTTCACCAATTTGGTCACCAATTATCTTGGTGACCAACGCTGAGACAAAAAATATTTAAAAACCCAAATCGGGCCAATTCTGGGCGCAAGCAACGGATGAATACATTTTCTTACAGTTCAAGATTATATGCCGAAGGTGGTAGGTCTACTGTGTTACAATATGACCGAAACAGAAGTGAAATTTAGCACTGCCGGGATGATGTACGGACTGACAGTACGATTGACACACATCATGCTACGTTTTGGCAAGTTGCGAGAGGTGCTGCTGCCCTCACAACGGAACATAAATATTTACCTTTTTGACACTTTGGCGTCCTTGAACATCAGTTTGCTAATTGCATCACTTGCGCTGCTGAGCAAGCCGAAAGGTGTTGCCAAAATGTTACTTTTCGTTAACACCCTCAAGGAAGAACATGACGAGTGCAAAAAGACTGTGCGATTAACATCCATCTTTCATTGGTAATTAACGCTGCTCACCGCCGTGACATTTTTTGGAGGACTTTCTGCCATTGTTGGAACTGTTTTCTATTATTTTCTGCTATTTCTAAGCAATTTTTTCTGTGATTTTTTCTGTTATGCACCTTCGTTTTTCTGTCAATTTTCTGGCATTTCTCTGTCATTTTTCTGTCATCAGTTCTGTAATTTTTAATTTTTCTGTAATTTTCTGCCGTTTTCTGTCTTTTTTTCTGTCGTTTTCTGTTATTTCTCTATCATTTTCTGTTATTTTTCTGTCATTTCTCTCTCATTTTTCAGTAGTTTTTCTGTCTTTTTTCTGTCGTTTTGTTTCACCCTCTCTGTCATTTTTCCGTAATTACTACTATTTTTCTGTCACTTTCCTGTCATTTTTCTGACATTTTTCCTGTCATTTTTCTATCATTCTTTGCAATTTTCCCTGTCATTTTTTGCATCTTTTTTCTGTCATTTTTCTGTCATTTTTCTGTCATTTTTCTGTCATTTATCTGTTATCTACTCTGTCATTTTTTTGTCATCTCATTGTAATTTTTCTGTATTTTTTGGTAAATTTTCTGTCATTTTTCTGTCTCTTCTCTGTCATTTTTTTCGTCATTTTCTGTCATTTTCATGTCATTTTTGTCATTTTTCTGCCATTTTCTGTAATTTTTCAGTCATTTTTTGTCATTGCCTCTCATTTTTCTGCCATTTTTGCAACTGATTTCTATCATTTTTCTGCGAATTTCTGTTATTTTTCTGTGATTCTATCTGTCATTTTTCAGTCATTTCTCTGTCAGTTTTCCGACATTTTTTGGTCATTTTTCAGTCATTTCTCTGTCATCGTTTCTGTAATTTTTCTGTCGTTTTCTTTCATTCTTTCTGTCGTTTTTCTGTCATTTTTCTCTCATTTCTCTGTCACTTTCCTGTAACTTTTCTGTCATTTTTTTCTGTCAGTTTTCTCTCATTTTGTCTGTCTTTTTCTCTCATTTTTTCTGTCATTTTTGCTACTGTTTTCTGCCTTTTTCTGTCATTTTTCTGTCGTTTTCTGTCACTTTTTCTGTCATTTTTCTGTAAACTTCTTAAAACAAATCAATACTATATACAACAATAAACCTACACCATCACTACAATATTACCATGAACATACACAATTTTTACTGAATCATGTTAAACTGTCTCTAATCGACGGTAATCAAGTACTATTATACTGAATTAAACTTCTTAAGAACAAAGCAGTTCTAAATAAAACCATAAGAAGACACTAGCACTATAATATTACCGTAAACATGCACAACTGTTACTGAATCATGTTTCACTGTGACTGATCACGGGTGATTTATACCGAAAATTTTAAACCTTCGTAATCAATGAACTTCAGAACACTTTACCCGAACCCCCATTTTAGAAAGAACCAGCCATCGGACCAAACTTTCACAACCTACCCCAGCACTTCTCTCCTATGGAGTAATGTTGAGGTCGCATTCGACTGCAAGCCAAAATTAAGTCATCCAGGCTTCACTTGTCCTAAACTTCAGGCAGAAGCTTTGGCTTTGTAACTTTGATTCGTGCTTCTAGTGTTAGGAGCAACCTGATTGCGTTCAGCCGGCTGAAAATTCCATGGAGTCTCTGGAAGTCTCAAGGACAACCGAACAATGGTCAAGGCCTGAAACTCAAATCAACATGTGGAAGCCAGAGCACCTGCTTGAAATATCCGACAAGGCAAGATGGCTTAATTTTGGCTCCCAGTCGAACGCGACCTTAGTTTTTGGAAGTCTCACAAGTAATCGATAAGGAGTCAGCACTTAGCACTCGCATCGGCGCGTGGAAGCCAGAGCCACCGCCTGTTTGAAGAATATCGGGACGTATCAAACCTCGAAAGCTCTTCGATGCAAATCGAACACCCCTTATATTGGTGTATAATGAAATGATCATGTACAAATCATTAGAGTCTGAACCCCAATCGTGTCGTTTCGCATGTGTGTCCATATAGAGGGCAAAAGGATGTTCGATAGACACTCAGTATGCCCCGCAGCCCGCACTGCATCTTTTGGGAAACAGCAAGGTAACCCTGACAGAGCTCACCAGCAGCGCATAATGTATGTAGAATGGTACCGTTAAATTCCTCTATGTATCATTTTAGCCGGTGTAATTTTATCATTATTTCTTCTCTACGGCTGTACTTTGCAACCTGAAATTTTACCTATTGGAGCATTAGTACATTTTCTAAAAACGTAGGAATTTTTTTCCAATTTTCGTTTTAAATTTTCTATATAGGAAAAATAAGATTTTCACTTTGTGTTATCAAATAAAAATGCGGGTCCCATAGAGCTGCCAACTATTCAGTTAGAAGCGTCTTTCCAAGCTTGATGTCTTGCATATCTATGGTTTACAAAAACAACATCTTTAAAAAAGCTTTTTTCCCACCATCCCTAATTCAAATACTAGAAAGAAATCAAAAGTCTAAAAAAGCTCAAATCAGACAACTAATCTCAAATCCCATCAGAAATCACCGAAAACTGGAGTTAAAAAAAAATAGGATTTGGAAAAGTTTCATCCCAATATAAGTTTACCAAATGCAATCCTAATGTAAATTAGCGTTTTTTGAAGTCCTTTTATTTGGTATAAAAATATTTCAATGTATAGCACCCCAACGGCAAGGAAAAGCGGTGGCGGGTTCTGCATGACTATCATAGTATTAGTCAATATTCAGCCTATATTTCTTTAGCCATATACTGTATTCCTTTTACGCATGTACATAGCGCCATTTAATTTATTACCTTAGTATTATAACTTTAGGATTATCGGCTTGATTCGTTCTGCAGTTACTTGATGGCATGACAGATATATGATTGTCTTCACTTTAACGATCACTAAAATGAAAATCGGTAACTTCTAATAATAATGATTTCAATGTAGTACATTATTCTGGTCTCTGTTGATCTACGTCATCTCTGCATGATGCCGATGAAACACCGAACTGATGGTGGTCACAGAGCCATTGTGATCTCTGCAGACAACGCCCTCCCGCACCCGCTCGAGGTCATCCTGGAAGTGCTGGGTCATTCATTGTTATGAACCTATGGGCTCTATGGGAAGTCACTCCACCAATTACCGACTGCTAGTCACGCTTGCTGTGTTTAGTGGTGCGGTCTCCTCTGCACAACGTTATCTCTGTGCACTTGGTAAGTTGATACTTCTCTGAAATCGACAGCTTTCAACATCCCAATTCTGTTGTTTAGCTTTATAACTTCAGGATTGAATCTACAAGTTTATTTCAATATGCAGTAAACATGCAGCTTGATTGTATTGAAACTGTTGGAAGGAACGCTGATTTGTATTGCTCTTGATTTATGTTATGGATGTCATACGCTTGTGCTTTTAGAGTTTTTGTCCGTGGTGCGGTTGTCTGCATAGACGTTGACGGGATGAATAATTCATCGTATGAGAGCATGTGTTTATCTGCCTTAATTCACACCAGCACTATGCCAGCCCATGCATTGATTATTATTTGCCCTACGTACGTAAATATTCATAATGTGGGAATACGTTGCTCTGTCTGTTTATAGAGCAAAACTGTGAGCTTCTTTCGTGCCTTTACTAAAATAATACAGACTGACCTGACGCAAACCTTTTAGTGTTACACCCAACCGTGTTGGTCAGAGCACGACGGATACTGTTGAACGCAGCGCAGAAGAGTAAGGAAGGGCCTGGCTAGACGTTAGTCTTTGCAATGCGTTCACTCATCCACTCGCCCGAATGTGTTACTAGACCCTAGAAATTGCAGAAAAGTACATCGTTTTCTCTGTGTTATTTTACTCCAAATTTGAAGAGATATCTGGGTAAATATTCGTCTTATCCCCCACCCGAGTTATAGGATAAGAAAGTAATTTCCAGCATAATTGAGGCGTGCTAAAAACGAATATTACATTCATTTTTTGTTCAAACGAATAATAAAAAAGATATTGGA
>LQNS02277219.1:3295447-3327978 GCA_001587735.2 Parhyale hawaiensis
CTTATGGATACACTGGTTTTTGTTTGAGGGGTGAATTAGAAAGCGTATTATCGTAGATTATAGATATGCGCCTCTAGCCTAATTGCGTAAGGCCCGATATCAGTGGGCAGTCAAAGTATCGTGTGGTATATGGCCTAGGTTATTTATGAGTCTTGTCATTTATTGAGTTTATTTTTGGATGGAATATTGTTATTGAAATCTCCAAGAATGTAGAATGGTTTTTTATCTCGTATAATTTTCTGAGCAATGTTTCAAGCTGAGAGTGCTTCCGCAGCCGCTGTAGGTACCGGTGAAGACTGCCGAGTACCGACAATAAATGATTTTCTCTGCCCAACCTGAACTGATAGCCACGCAAATTTTATGTCCTCACACTCATCGTTTTCAACATAAATGAAATTAATAAATACATAAATTAATATTAACATTACCATTGCAATTTCGTACTGAACATTGCAGGCATCGGCCTCGAGACGGCGCTGGACATCGCCAGGAGAGGCGCCAGGGTCATCATGGCTTGTCGCAACTTAACTAAAGCTCAGAAGGTTGCAGGTAATTAGGCCGTACTGACCAGATATGTAGAATTAATAAAGTGTTCTGGAGTTTTGAACCTTTCTGCTTATATGTGCCAAGAACGACTTTCCGTCGTCTTTTTCATGACCTGTTTAGGGAAAGCTTCCGTGTGTTCAAGTTCTGCTAGCCTTATCCTTTTTTCAATGAATAATTCATTAGAAGAATATTTTTTGAAAAACACTGTGTACTAATTATCCATGCATGAAAGGCTAGAAAATTTTGCAAGCAGTTCGCATAACAATTTCCTGGAGGCACTCATCAGCGGTGAGAAAAACAATGTAAAGATAGAATACAAATGCTGAAAAAATACCCCATTATCTGTTTCGAGAGCTTCTTCCATTAGCTACTGCATGGGCTTCTTGCATTAGCCGTTATTTACCATACTTCCTCTTGTATTGGCGGCATTCATAATATGAACGCACTAAATAAGCATTAACTTGAGCAGTTCTAATGTTAATTTATGCTAAATGATGAATTTACTGCTTCTTATCATCATCACTCCCGGTCTAACAATCGTTGCATGCGATGTACCTCACTAAATTTCTTATACCTGCAGACAGCATAATAACAGCCACCGGAAACAGCGCAGTTACTGTTAAGAAATTGGACCTCTCGTCTCTAGCCTCAGTGCGAGCCTTTGCTAATGATATCCTGCAGAACGAGAATGCCCTCCACATACTGGTAAGTGCTGGTGATGCTTATTATCGTGTTGTTTTTTTGTGAAATGGTTAGTATTATTGTTAAAGAGCAAGAGACTGACGGTTGAATTTTATTGTCCACATCCGTAGCATTTCGTGCTCTCACGTAAGACCACTCTGTCTGATGGCTACTATAAGAGGTAGCAGCAGCGTATAGCTTAGGGAACTGCTAGTACTAAACGGCATCTGTACAGATTGAAATCAGCATATCTGCATTATCATAAAATATTTCGCATGTCCTGTTAATCAGCTCAAAATAACTAACATTATTATTGATGAACTATGTAGAGTCCGAAAAGGACGGCGAAAAAATTGTGATTACCCGTTTTCATTGATCATAATTTTTATAGTAACTTCCTTAGAAGCATGTTAGGGCTTAGCAACAAAAAGTTTTCCTTCGGTGATATGCTGAAAAAACAATGTTTTTATTTCCCCCAGTTGATATCATCCCCTAATAAATTCTGAGCTGTGTATCCAAGATACTCGATAATGTCATATAACTCGGAAGTTTTTTCGTCATTTCCTTAAATGAAAAGTGTTCTACTCCAAGAAGAACCGAAAATTGAGGAAATTATTTGCTGCCAAAAAATTCTTGTGTCCTTTACCCTCCTGCTGACCGCTAAAGAATGTCTTACCAACTGCTTCGTTTACTTTGATAATTATGCAGTCAATAAGAACTGTATTAATTTACCAGCGAACTGAAACCAAGAACGCTAGAGCTAATTTCTTCCTAACTATCCTGAAAAGAGTGACACGAAACATACAAATAAATTTATAAATAAATAAATATAAATATAAATAACTATAAACATTCGCCAGTTATTCGTAGTACTAGACTGGATTCGACATTTCCAACTCTAATTATAGTGATGAGAAATAATAAACTCATCCCATAGTAACTAATCTGCATTGTTTGGTTGTTCGGTCTTCGTTGTGGGTAACGAGGTTTGCCATGCTTGAATTCCTTTGAGAGACAATGAGGGTGGATGGCTGGTCGCTTCATTTGGTTGCCAAAGCGCTTCCCAGTACAAAGTCAATTGTAGGATTTAGTAATAAAAGATTTTGATCTCGGCCATATTGTTCTTGAAAGTTGAAAGAGTCTTATTGCCGAGGAAAGACGCCATTGATTGCTTCGTTCCGTTGTTGCTGAGAAAGTTTTCCTCTTACGAGAAAAAAAAAACTGATTAACTACAACGTAGTGTAATAGGAAAGCTCTGCTACAATGATATAGCTATACAATACGAGGTATCAGGCAGTAGGTAAAAAGTAGGTGATGACTGATGACTCAAAATGGGATTGAGTTGAGACACTGGCAACTAGGATGCGCCAAGGACTGCAGTTTGGTCAAGCATAAATCGCTCGTTTGCGAAAACGGTGTCATTACTAAAAATTTGGGTATTTTGAGTTATTGGTACCATCAGAAAGCCCGCGTCAAGTTCTATTAGTGATAACGCCATAACTGAGTTGTAAAAGTATCCACTTGAGAAAGGTCATTATTCAAGGGATAATTAAGAAAATACGGCGATACTAAAACTGTTTTCGCCTCTCCTGAAAAATGTCAATTTTTGAGTTGTGACAACGTTTTCGCAAACGAGCGAAACGTCGGCAATATGTTCTTCCAAAATAATGGTATTAGAGCAACGCCGCGGTTGTTGCTCTTAGCTCTTCACGTACATTTTACTTTTCAAGCTTGTGTTTGTATTTTTGTGCAATATTTTTACATAGCTGCAGGTATTTTTGTTAGTGTTCCTACGACGAAGATTTCTGCTGGACCAAAGTGGCCAAGTGGGGGCTAGAAAATTACCTCTACCCCGGGCCGTGACAGGCCTTTTCGCCACTGGCAATTTCGCCGTCGGTCAATTCACCGTCGGTCAATTCACCGTAAGTCATTTCTCTGTGAGGGCATTTCGCCGTTAGGGCATTTCGCCGTGAGAACATTTCACCCTGGCACCATTTTGCCCTGAAGATATGTCACCGTGATGGCATTTCGCCGCTAGGGCATTAAAAAAGTTGATTAGTTGTGGATTATTAAGACTAAACTATAATTAGGAAATAAATAGTTGTCATCTAGTGAGAAATAGTTGCCATCCAGTAAGAATAACAACAGGCACAAGAGCACAACTGATCTGCTTTTGTCTTTTGATTCTATATGGTTGTCTTGCCGCCGCCATATCTTCTGAGTGGCAGATTATGTACAAGTTGTTGACACTGCGTTTTAAGCAGTTGTTACGTATTACCTGGAAATTGTTAAGTGTTCGCAATATAATATGTTAATCAAGTATTCATTTTAAAATACTGTTTGCATCAGTGTGAAAATGGGCTGCTGCCTAGACCTATCGCCAGCTAGAACTCAGCCAGCCATTACTAATGCCATACATTTCCGCTTTAGTCGAATCAGTACTTGCAGCAAGTGCGTTGAAATAGCAGAGACGACAGCAGTTGTCGTGATGGTGTTAATGCTATAATTTTCTCCCAAATTTGTGAATGTAGCCAATTATTGTTCACTAGATCAGATCTTAATTTCCCTTGAGCTGCTGGGTGCCATTTCATCATTTCTTTTCATTGCTACATTCTCATATCTTCTCTATGTAAAGACATGCACAGTCTTCACTAAACAATTTATTTTGCTTATAGCTAAGTCAATATTTAGCAGCGGATCTAGAAATACTATTATCCTTTTATCCTTATTATCGTTTTTTCCTGTTTAGTTCTGCTGCTATATGGGTCAAAAGCTGAAGCTGGAACGCTTCCTAATAAGAATATTAATAATAATTATAGCGTATTAGGTTAGGTGTGGTTGGGTGTTATTTATATACTAGTGGCAAGGGCCGTCATTATAAATGACGGCAAAAAATTAGCAACTCAGGAAAACCCCCACCGTCTTTTGGGCTTTCTCATTATTCCTATATCTAATACTGAAGAAAAAGATTCCAAGGTACCCAACTTTTTTTTGCCTTTTGAAATCTGAATTTTCTCCTATGTTATTCCCATAGAGCGTGACAGGAAAGATATAAATATATAAATAAATAAATAAGTAAATGAAAACACGACGTGAATTATTTTATAGTACTGATTTCCACGCCATTCACATTACATCACGGCGAACTGACCTCTCGGCGAAATGACCTAACGGTGAAATGGCCGATGGCGAATTGACCCACGGCGTAAAGACCTAGAACCGTCCCGGGCATGGAAACCGCTGCTGCATGGTTGCCCAGGCTCTTGTGTATCGATACCAGCGAGTAATGCTTTTTTGGGTTTATATCAGGGAATGGCCGCCACTTGGTACTGTTTTTTCCATTAGGTAAATCACAATAACCTTCAAATTTTATATTACCTAAGTTGTAGACGACATCTTTCATTTGCGGTGAGTGTGCAAGCCACGATATGCTTTGCATGTTTTAACTTAACGAATAAGTAACAATAAATTTGCATTATTGAACGGCCCACTATCTTCAGTAGTTCAATTAAGTAGCAAGCCATCTACTAAAGCGGATTTGTTTTTGTGACGGCTAAGGAGGGACCTCAGGATAGGCTATGAAGCTCTCAGGTCGGTACAAAAGCAACGTCCGATTTCCAATGCAATTTTTCACACCGAATTTATAAGTTTTTTAAGCCTCTTCTTGTAGGTATAGAGTAACTCTGTGTTTAATTTGCATCATTTTCTTTCAGATTATCTAACATTTGCTCATAATTTTCAAAAAAAACTTTACCCCCATAGATGTCCCGCACAACGGTTACGTGAGAGAAGGTTTAGGCAACGAATTTCATGGTGTTGACGTACAGTAAGTGCGGCAGCAAAATGTATTCAAAGCACTTGTGAGTTCACGTAGTCAATGGAAGAAGTTGCAGCAGGAGGTTTTCTCGTTACCGAAGTGGTAACTGATATAATTTTGAAAGAAAAGTAAAAAAAACATGATTCCGCATCATTGAAAGCATTTTTTTTAACAAACCCTACCACTACCACAAAGTAACTGGTCTATTTTGAGGGCTCATTGAGAGCCGGAGCGTGAGTCCCAGCTGCTCTCTAAAAATGGGCCTGTTAGTCCGTCTATTGCCAGCTATCTATTCTACGGTGAAATACCCAGATGTAGCTCGTTCCACCGTGGTACGCCAACTAAAACATATATTGCTATACATATATTGCTGGCCTTGTATTTTTTAATCGGACGCTACTTTCGCATCAGCTTGATATAATAATAAACACACACACAAGTGCAGCGCTCGTGCGAACTGCTACACCAGAAATTCTACTCCTGACTGGGTCTCTCGATTATTTTGATCAAAAATAATCTATTTCAAATACTTAGAGTTCCTATTGGCTGCTCTGATAAAGTATGTACTTGAAGCAAAACAGAAACTCAGAAGTGGTATATATTTTCCAGTTACGCGTGGTCTATTAAATAAATTGAGTTCTGTTAATGCACGCCAGAAACTACTGCTGTAAACAACGTCTTACTGCCCCATTTTAGCCTACGCTTCATTCCATCTAGCTGCATTTCAACTAGTTGCATTCCAACTAATTGCAATAGGTTATCTTTTTATTTCAGATTAACAACGCCGGCATCGCAGGACCAACAGAGAAGTTCAATACGGAGGACGGATTTGAGCTGGCCATGGCCTCAAATCATTACGGCCATTTCCTCCTGACTAACATGCTAGGTAGGGTTTAATACTAAGCAAATAGTAGCTAACTGTTTGATTAAAAAAAAGTACTGTCAATGTTTAGTAATTTGTTAGTAAAGCATATTAGAAATTAATTTTAAAATATAGCGTATAAATGATATTTTTATTTAGTAATCATTTTCATGGATTTGAATAGATCGTTCCACTATTATGTTGACGCTTACTTTAAGACATCCTTGAGAATAGAGCATGATTTTCATTGGATGTAATCTTTGCTCCGGGAAAGATTGTAAACGTTGATTTCGATTTAATCATTGTATTTGCGTCTAGTAGTGTTGTAAGACTATATGAATGTATACTTCTCTTTCTCTATCCAGTGGCAATACTTTCCAAAAAATGAATACCTGCTAATAGCAGTCAATTATTGGCTTCTAACTTATAGAAACATTCAAGTTTTGGAATGACTTCCACAACGTACCTGCAGCGGGAGGTTTTGAAAGACGTTAATGATCGCCTGCGATAGAACGGCCAAAAACTCATACTTAAAGCCCGAAGAACAGCCTTAAGCCAGCAGTTTTTTCCTTATTTCATAGTGAACATTTGGAATAGAATTAGACTCCCTTCTGAAACCTTGCCATCGATCTCCATCGAAACGCCACTTCATTACAAAATTTGCAACCTGGCCTATTTTTCGGCTATCTATTTCATGAAGATTCGGACACAAAATACATAGATAAATAAGCACACGAAGCGTTTTATTTATATTAGCATGATAGACAATTTTGAGGGCCACTTTAATCACTCATCTCACTTTAGAAATTTTCTATGCCAATCGTACCAAATTTTCCATGTAAACGTACCAAAAATAGCTAATACATACCAAATTATCTTATTACTGTTACCGCTTTAAAAATTCTCTAAGTTCCGGTATTGGCCAAGCGGTAATTTCAGCCGGAATTCGGTAACGGTAAAGCAGTAATAACTCCGGTAACGCACATCTGGCTTTGACCTTAATCCATGGAATTATTTCCGTTTCCAAGACGTTGCAGTGGTATTCGGCATTCAATTTTCTGACTTTGGAAAGAAAATGAGTTAAGATGTCACCCTCACATTAAATAACGCGCAAGGTCATATTGATAAATGATTTTTTTGGAGTCGTGGCAGGAAAAATTTCAATTATGAAAAAGGGCAGTAAGCGATCGGTACTTCTGTTATTAGGTCGGAGCCACAGTATAGATCTTTTCGTCATAAAAGAACTTGATGATTTTCCAGTTGGTTTTCAACCAGTTCAAAAGCTTCTCGCACCTTTCCAAAGAAACTTTTTAATTTTATCAGTTAGGAGATGCCTTCGATCTTGGGCATAAGAGGCCATACCAAGGTCTTTCACTGCCCGGTAAACTGTCGGGATGCTAACAGATCGTCTCTAAGCCAATGTTGACATTGGAACTGTTTGACTGGTTTCTTTTAGGAATAGAAAAGAAGCAGATTTCTAAAATTTTATGTTTGTACTAACACTCTGAGATTCTTACTATTGATTATTGATTAAGTAAAAGGTAAAATCAACTATGACTGCATCTTCCACTGGGAAACCCACACGCACTGGTTCGCGTGGCAGATACAGGCCAACTGGTCCCAGAGTAGTAAGTGTAGGTGCAGCTGACCTCGGGTCGCTAAGAACTATGACGCATTTAGCGGAAAGTTTAACGATCCGAGCTCCTCTACTCTAAGGTAAGTACCCCCACGGTAGCCATGCGCACCGAGCCTATTTGCACAAAGATCGCTCACCTAGAGTAGGGATCGTTCCTGGGACCCTCAGCAAAACTGCGTAGCACGTAAGGTCCGCGGCTATTGCGGGTATAAATGTGACTATTAATAAGTAATGTAGGTTAGTGTTACTAATTTTTTATTGTAATCGGTGTTGCCTCCGGTTTAAAATTTTTAATGGTTTACCTGTAAGACACAGTATATCCAGAGCCCGAGAGAAAAGTGTCGAGAAAAATCTGCGATATTTATTGAATTATAAATCAGAAGAAGTTTTATCAAAGAACTACGATTGGGCTGTTGAAAGAGCTAGTTCATCAATTAAGGCCACACTTGTTTATTGAAATATTTTATTCTGGCTCGAATTTTTTAGCTACAGGTATTCGATACGGGCACTCTTGAATCAAGAGCACCTACAGCATGTCGCACACGTGAAACGAAATGTATTGAACCTTAATATAAAGTGACTGCTCAAACAAACATAACCTATAACGAGGTTGCACTGTAGTCAATTTACCCTCACCAGGGGGACTGCTGAAGGCCGGCGCTCCAAGTCGCATCGTGTGCCTGACTTCGTGGGCCCACAAATGGGTGAAAAAATTTGATCCTGAAGATTTGAATTTTAACAGCGACTCGTACGATTTAGTGCAAGCGTACGGCCGGAGCAAACTCTGCAATTTACTCGTGGCGCGAGAGTTGGCGAAAAGGCTAAAGGGAACAGGTAAGCACAATATTGGCTCTTCCTTCTTTGTTAATTATACTCTTTCACCCATTAACTTCAACAATTAATGTATACTTTTTCGCATGATTCAAAACTTCAGCCGCCTGTTTTCTTTAAATGCACTTCCAGACAAGTACAATTCGGAAAATGAATTGTGGATATAAGTAGTAAGCAAAAGTTATACCGTTTGTTTGCATTGTGCTATGGCCATCTACTGTGCTCCTATATATACCTCTGTATCATAATAACGCTGTAAACAGTGCGTTACCTTTGACTATGCAAATACACTTTTTTTTGCTTGTTTTCAAGATGAGTGTCAAACATTTAAAATGTTAATAGTAAGTTAGGGTACAAGTATGTTGTAACAATAAAAACAATTAGAGAAAAATAAAACTGAACCATTTCCCACGTTTGGGCAACATATGCTTATCGCACGGAGTTCTGCTGTTACGCCAGATTATGCAACATCACTCTCTAGTCAACATGGACATGAAAAGTGGTCTAACCAGTGAAGAAAAAATGAAAGAGACCTTGTTATTGGCTTCTGGTAAAGCAACCCTCGAAGTTTCCAAGAAATCACACTGTGATCACCTAGCAATTAGGGCTTATGCAATTGAAGCTAAAGTAAACCGGAAAACTCCGGATCGAGCCTCTGTGAGGAAATTGACTGCTCGGGATATGCGACATTTGAAAGTTTCCATGGATAGAAAACAACTTTCTGCAAGTAAGACGATATTTGAAGACGCTGGAGCCCCAGAACTAATCAGAAAGACAAGATGTGACGTTCTGCAGAAGCTAGGGAAAGTGGAAAAGGTAATAAAACGAACACTTCTAACAAAAACTCATAAAGAAAGTAGGGACAAATGGGCTGAAGAGAACATGAAAACTGATTTCTCCAATGTCTTATTTACTGACGAATGCAGAGCCACTCTTGATGGTCCAGATGGGTGGGAGTCTAGATGGGTCCTCCATGACCGACCTCAACAGACACGGCTTAAGTGTCAACAAGGTGGTGGAGGTGTAATGTTTTGCGCCGAGATAGGAGGTGACACCCTTATTGGTCCATTTGAAGTGGCAGAAGGAGTTAAACTGGATGCAGAAAGGTACTGCCAGTTTCTCGAAGCCTACTTGATTCCATGGCTTGATGAGCAGACTATCGCACGCAGATCCAAATTGGTATTTCAGCTCAATAACGCTCCCTCAAGACGAGCATGGTACGCTGCTAACTGGATTACGGATGGAGAATTTAAATAAAAAAGGAATATGACCTGGCCAGCGAATAGCCCCGAGTTAAATCCCATTGAGAACCTCTGGGCATTGATCAAAAGGTGGTCGGCAGTTTCCGAGCAAAGTAAGCATGTGGAATGCAGTAAAAAACAGCTGCAGATTCTATTACACCATCTGAAATATCAAACCTGACAAAGTCTGTTGATAATCGCCTTAAAAAAAATCATGAAAAGTTGAGGTACCATGTTCAAAATTAACTTGTTTGTTTACCACTACTGAACACTTATTTCTGGGTTTATTGAAATGTTTTGGTTATAATTTCTTGGTTTTGGACGAGTAATAGAAATATTCCTCTTCATTTATATTTATTTCAACTTTATAATGTTTTTATTAACCTGTTGCGTAATCTGAGGTAGCAGTAAAAAACTCGTAAATAAGCAAATTGTATGATAAACGTAGCAAATGGCTAAATATTTATTTTACAAGTGCTGTTTATATTTGCAACACAGCCATACATTTAGTTAATATTGATGGTTCAAAGTTCGACCTTGAAAAATAGATTTTAAAAATTGTATTTGGATAATCAAAGGTAACATACTGTAGATGGTGTTACTGTACGCCAGTCCTATATGGGGTCGATAGAACCCGTAGACCCCTAGGAGGTAACCATGGAACCCTAAGGGAAAACCTCTATGTCCATGTTTTCTTTTTAAAGGCTGAAAATAGATTCTACATCAAAAAGCTATGCACGTAGTTTTAAAATAACATTTTAAAAAATCATGCATGATGTATAAGTTTTTACACGTTTGAAGAGAAAGATCTGCTAAGCTCCCTTTATAATAATACACATTGTCTTGAAAAGCAGCGTTTTCTTTCAGTTATTAGTGTGAATGAATGCAAACGGGACCTGAACTAAATCTCGCAAGTTGTGTAATTCTCAATTTAGTGAAGGTTTCTTTACATATAAAATTACAACCTCTGAAAATAAACATTATTTTTTACAAATGTGGTGCTTGTAATAATGATCCTAATATAATAAAACGTTTGGTGTATTTTTTTTTTATTTCAAGTCCGCTTAGATGGAAATAGATGGGCGAAAAAAAGCCAGGTTGATAATTTTTTATTTCAATTACGATTTTGTAGCGATCGATGATCACTATCAGCTAACAGAATATTTTGAAAATTGGATCTTTATCTCTTCATCTGGATGAACTTCTTGCTTGAAACACTTCGTGAAATTCGGACAGTATGTATGCAGCTTATGGAGTCCTATTATATAAGTTTTTTCCTCTCAGTTCACAACGTATAAATTCGGCAAAAAATCAACGATGCCCTCACGAGGTGATGATTTTCACGGGCAGTAGACAATTATTTCCTCTAGCTTACTATCTTTCTTATTAAATTTTACGATGAAGCTTTCTCTTCAAGTATTTCACTGGCAGTGGGCAGTAGACAACTATTTATTCTAGATTACTGTCTTTCTCTGAGAGTGAATATTTCGCTTTAGCGGCCGAACTTTGAGCACTTCAGTGAAGCAAAGAGTTAAATGTGGAAGGCGGTATTATGGATACGGCACTAAAATTGCATATAAGCTGACTGGATGGGCATTCAAGTTTATTGCAGTGTTTTACTCCAAATTTTACATTAGAAGACACATGTTTAATTAAGAAAGAGGATAGGGAACTTAAAAGAAGAACGAGACTACTACAGTGTCAAGAACGAAAACGTGCTATCGATTGAGAGATGAAGCCCCTATGGGGCACAGTGACAAGAAAGACTTGAAGCTGAAGGGCTACGGAAAGGGAATAAGAGTTGCTAATGAGTGTGAGCGGGAAAATGTAGAAACGGCTAGTCAAAGAAAAGGGCAAACATATCAATTATTTCGTGATTTTTTCCCCGCGCGGGTCCACTAGTAATGATAATAATAATTTTAATAATAATACTAATAATAATAATATTAATGGTTTTATTGGGATCACAATAGGTTCACAAATGCACTTCAGAGTACAGGCTCAATAATGTTATTTCTTAGGCTAAGGGGCCTGGGCGTAGAAGAAAAGGTCATACACAGAGAAAATACATGTATGCACTCGGCTTACACCGACAAACATTAGCGCCTAACAGCTTTTTCTCGGTCAAACATAAAATGAATAAAAAGAGATTCAGATTAAGTTTGCTACAACCCTGCAAATTTGCAATTTTTAGCCCTGCTTATGCTACCGCGATTTGAAGGCTTCCGCACAGCACAGAAGCACCAAAGCTGTCTCTGCCTGCAGTGCAGCCCACTTGAGCAAGTACAGGGACTCCTCGTTTAGCGGAAAGTCACGTCATTTAGCACAATGTTTTTTATTTATATAAGTGGTGTAGTTTCTATTCCAGGTGTCGGATACAGGTACTCGCTATTCATGAGTGTTTATCGTATACCTAGATAAAAAAAAATTGAAACCAAAGAAAAGAAAAAGGCAGAACTCTAGATGACCTCTAACTAGAGAACTTCCTGTACTGTGGCGATACGATTACATCGTAATTGTGTCTAGCGCCAACGAGTCTCAGTTCGTGTTCAGAGTATGTTTCTAATAATGTTTTGTATTGTCCCACAGGTGTAACTGCTTATGCAGTTCACCCTGGCACTGTGTCAACCGAAATATTCTTCAAGACAACGTCCAAATTGTCCCACGTTTTTGGATATTTGGCAAACTTCGGGGCTAAAGTATGTACCTATTCAAAGCATCTAGATTTGGCATATGCGTGTGTGAACTGAAATGTTCATAAAAAATATACATGTTGATACCATAGGATTTATTGAAAGCATAGGCCTACCACCTCTTTATGTGAAATACTCAAGATGGTACATGTGTGTCCTAATTTGTAGGCAACGATTAAGTTTTCAGTTTGCTAATTTTTTTTTGTTTTTTAGCTAGTTAATTCATTTCAGTTTTATGTCCAGTAGAAAAGATCAAAAGTAGGACCTTTGGAATAAGCGTGGGAGGCGGTGAAAGAGGGGGGGATGGCTGCTGAAATTAGGCAAATGTTTTGAGATACTCGGTCATTTTTGAAGGGGACATAAGAAATTTACATTTATGAAACGTAATAAGATTAAAATAAATAAGAAAATCTCAGTGCTATTATTGTACTTGTAAGCGTATAATAAAGCTATTGCTCTTCCCAAATACCACACTCAATTCTCGTATTGACAGATTATATATTTATGTTATTTGAATGTGCCCATATGTTTTCATGTTCGATGTAGAACTATTGTGTGCTGGATACGTCCTGTTGTGAGGTATGTCAGCCTTCAAATTGTTTTCTTTGTTGTTGAAACACAGCCGAATTACTGTCAGTAAGGAATATTAATTGAATACATTGATTTCGCCTAGTGGCGAGCCGATTAATCGTTATCGGCAAGTATCGGACTTCTGGAGGATATCGGCATCGGCGGGAAGTGGCACTTTGGGGTCTTGGGACATTTATGTCGATGCCGATTCTTTGGTCTAGGTCAAATTGACCTTATTCACTTGTCAACAATCAAATCAATACTTAAGTTCTTTTTCAACTGCTATAGGACAATGTTGCCTTCAAGGGTGTACTCTGAAGGGCCCTTCCCTCTCAGAATACCTATACATGGGCTTTGCGAACCCAAGGGCTATACCGAGTGCCTTCTCCGCACGGGATGTAGCAGCTGACCCCAGTTCCTGCTGAGAAGGTTAGTTTATTAGGTTAAGTAGGACCTCCGTATTTCCCATTCTCTCCCGCGAGGTGGCCCGCCAATCGGTGGTAAGCGACTCATATCATGGGACTCCCATCTGCTCCCGGACGGGAGCCCCCGCACGAGTGATTTCTTTCTTCTCTCCCCTTCTCCTTCCGTTTTTCGTGTCTTTTAGATTAATCGCTCCTGATTTCCCTGCCACTTTACCTTTGACCTTACGTTTGATGATACTTCGGACGAGGTCCAGGCAACGTTACACACGCCGCCCATCTTGTACATGAGGTGATGCTGCAGTCCGTGACCAGCGGGGTGGCTAACAGCGAGTTATCCCCACAGTTCACGTAGCCGCTTACAGCAGGTTTATCTGGCACTTTCAGTAAGCATGCATCCAGTAAGTGTTTANGTTGAATAATCTCGCCCCTCGGACTACGAAACTATTAGAATACTTTGTGGCTATCGCATCACCACCAGTTTTGATCGGAATACGCACCTCACAAGTGCGACCAATACGGTTTGAATGTCTGGCCTGGATTCGCCCATTGACATTGACAGCAATTCCTTCTAGAATTTTCCAAATAAATATGATCGTAAAGCGCTCGAATCTCCTTTGAATTGAGTTCCTTTGAAGTTGAGCCAGTCTTTCGCGATAGTTAAAATCTGTCATGCCTCGGATTTTGGCAGTGAACGATCTCTGGATCTCCTCGAAGCGCTGTAAGTCTTTCCGTTTGCTTGGCCTCCAAAGAGGTGAACAGTATTCAATCCTTGGCAGTATCAGTTGTTTCCATAAGGTGAGCATCGTGTTTGCCTCTCGTGAAGAGAAAGTTCGAAGCACCCATCCGGTTCACTTCTTGCCTACGGTAACAACTCGAGCCACATGATTTTCAAAGTGGCATTATCTTGTATTCTCACCACAAGATCCCTTAAAATTGGCTTTCTCTCGATTTCGCTCCCATCTCTCGTCGTGTAGGACGTTATTCAGTAAGGGAGAAGTTTTTTCCATATCGTAAAAGTTCAAATTTTGATTCGTTGAAGGTCATGTTGTTAACCAATGTCCAGTGAAAGATGTTGGTTAGGTCTAATTGCACATTCCGTACGACCGCCGTTGATTGTACCGCTGCTAATATCCGTGTGTCATCAGCGAACGATGAGGGAACGGCAAACTTGCATTTCTGCCCCATATCATTTATCATGACAAGGAAAAGTATTGGACCAAGCACGGTGCCTTGTGGGACTCCACTGAGTACCGGCTGTCGTTTTGACACTTTATTATTTATAATTACACTTTGGGTTCGGTTTGTCAGAAAAGCTTGGCTCCATCTAAGACATTTTCCACGGATGCCCATGTTGAAGAGTTTGAGTAGCGGTATTCCATTGTCTACTTTATCGAATGCTTTGGCAAACTCTAAATATATTACACTAGAGCACTCTATAACATATATTACACTAGTAGAGCACTGTGCTAACTGAAACTTTCTGGCAGGAATGCTTAGATTAAATATTACTTTTAGTGAAAAGCGATTATACATTATTAGTGAGTTTCACTCATGAACCGCCTCGCTGCGTCTAGGGGGGTAAAACACCGAATCTAATAAGAATAATAGGACAATGCTAGTGCACTAAATATGAAATGACACCCGATTCTCTGCATCAAGTCATTTTTTTTTTTTTGCTAAGCCGATTTAAAAGAAAATCTGATATTCTGGCAAATCGATAATTCTCTGGGGAAAAAATGAATTTTGTGTATTTTCAACAAATTTTGAAAAATGTCGATGGGCTGATTCCAAATATCACATTGGTTTCCCTCAGTCAGGTCAACATTCTCAACCAACACCACATGTTTTTAGCTTTTCTTGTACTTGTATTTTTGCCTTCGTGACTGTGGCAATAGCTATCGTACTGAACGTTATTTTAAGGTCATTTATCACACTTTACGACAAATAACAAGTCAGTGTTTTTTTCAACTGAATATTGCTTCGAAGAATTCATAACGGGAATCCTGTCACCTGCTCCATTAAGCCTTTAACCATCAATCGAAAACATAACAGAAATGTTGGACAGGTGTCAAAAAAAAAAATTGTCATTGTTCATCTGGTTTTTCCCCTTATCGAGTGCAATTTCGATGACCTGAAATACGAAAATGACCCCAATTTCTCTGTATCTGGTCAGGATTTGGTGCTATGCCGATGGTTAAAAATTCGATCTCACGAATGCGATCGGATTTCAGTACATTGGTTGTTGACGGCAAACATAGTAAGTGCGCCATGAAGTTTATCACTTTATTCCTGTCATGAATAACGTTATGTATATTCGAGGAAGATGTAACAAGCTACAACGGACGCAATCTTAAAACATTCCCCCGAAGCTACATCATTCCCCTGACATGAAATATTGACCTATGATGAGTCATAAAATGACGTATACGATCTCAACTTCACGTGCACTACAATAGCTCTGACAAAATTACATAAAGCAAAAATACTCTTACGTATACATATGGTTGCTACACGAAAAAGTAAAAATATGTGGTGATAGCAGAGAGAGTTGACCTGACTGAGGGATAATAATGTGGTAAAGGTAAAAAGGTAAAATTAACTTAGACTGCACCCTCCACTGGGAATTTCACTCGCACTGGTTTGTGAGACAGACATAGATCAACTGGCCCCAGAGGAGTAAGTGCAGCTGCAGCCGACGACTGGTCGCTAAGAACTATGGCGCCGAAACTGAAGGTTCTACGACCAGCCACCCTTCTACCTTAAGGCAGGTACCACCACAATAGCCATGCGCACCAGCAAATACGCTCATTCAGCGCGCCGAGTGCCTTGAGAAAGACTGCGTCTGGTGTGGGGATCGATCCCGGCAGCGCGCAGTGTCCGCAGCTACCGTGGTATATGGAATCAGTGCACCGATAAAACTCCAATTCGGTTGCATATACTTTGACCTTATTTTCGCTTTTAACCATTGAATTGTCGATATTGAATTCGTTCGAGTGGGTGCACATGGTTAAAGTTGAATAAAATCAAGCCTACTTGACTTGGTTTGTACGGAACTGTATGCAGGAACTTTGGCATCGTCACTTCGAATCACATTGCTAACCTTAGATGCAACCAAATTAAGTTGAGTCATTAACAGCTTCACTTTACGGTGTAGTATTGAGTTTCTGGAAGTCCTACAGGTAATCCATTACGTGTCAGCGCCCGAAACTCAAATCCCAGGGTCGAAGCCAGCGCAGTTGCCTGAAATTTTGAACGAAGCAATTCGAGTGGTCTTGGCAATTATAGACTTTTACGACCCAATCGATAGCGTCCAGTATTGCTAGAATGTCTTTTTTTATAATCACTAATCACTTTAGCTCAAATATCTGACCTTATACAGAGAAACGGGTACCATTTTCGTATTGAGAGCATCAAAATTATCCTATAATAGCTGGAAAACCTTCAACTATGAACTACAGTGACCAGTGATAACTCATTGTTCTGATGATTTTTGCAGCCTTTGATGCGCACATGCAATACCACTGCTGAATAATCATCGCTTACTGAAGTTTATTTCCAAGGAGCATCACTACGGATAGGTAACGACATCGACAAGAAGATGCTGTGGTGCAAGTACACACGCCATCTCATGCTGTAACACAAATTTTGCGGAACTCTAAAGGAGACACAAGGTTTCACTGGGCTTTCAGTAATTATTTTGGACTATTCGTTAACAATTTAATAGATAAATAACGTTTTCACATTGCCTAAAAACTGTAAAGCACGTTAAATTACTGTTTACTAATTATACTGTTACTGTTACATTATGCCCGTTATTTGATGGTTTTCACCCCAAATTATCCATCGTAAATTAAAAAAGTTCTTGAAATTCATCAAATCCGGGCAAATGGGGGCTGCTCCCCCAAGCAAACCTCACCTTCCACGCCTATCCCTGATAAGTGAACTTGTGGCTCGTAGCACCAGAACAGGAAGTGCAACAAAATTGGAGCAGCCCCCCTCTCAAGAACGGAGCTATTAATGAATTATCTGTCGTTTCAAGGAAGGTAGTCAGCTTGGCAGCATTTTATATGCAGTAACTCCGATGGGGAGATGTTCGTAAACACAAAACATGAACAATTTAAAGGTTAACTACAACCCTCCATTTGTTACGTGACAAGTGGGTTACAAAGCATCTAGCTAAACCGCACGGTTGTATATGTTGTGCGCGATCGATCGCGCTGCGCAAACGATCGATCGTTCAAAAGCCTAACCTAACCTAATCAATGTTTTTCTTCAACTTTCCCCCTATTTCTGAGTATATCNTTTCATTTTGAAATTTCGGGTACCGTCAATTTTAGTCGATGGTGAGATGGGGTTAGGTTAGATTAGGTTAGGTTAGGTAAGGTTGGGTTGGGTTAGGTTAGGTTAGGTTAGGTTAGATAAGGTTAGGTTAGGCGTTTGAACGATCAATCGATCGCGCACAACATATTCACTGCCGCCCCGTTGCCATGGATAGGCCTACGGCTAGTAAATAACGGGATAGCAGCTCATTCCTGAAGAACAAATGCTGCACATCATATTCCATATTATGCAGGGGTATCAATATTTTTAGCCTGAAATCCGTCATAGCAAATGCACAAATGTGCTGTAAAAGCACGTTCTTGACAAATTTCGCTTGCCAAATGTGATCTCCTTATTGTTTTGCCGCGTTCGTTCAGTTTTCTTGTGTCCTCGCTTACGTTGCATCAGCGAACAAGGCGATAGTTCTCTACTTGCTTTGCTCGTTGACTATAGTCTGACCATTTTATCAAGGCAGGTCGGCCGTGGTCTAATTCCACCACAGATTTTTCAATTCTATGGGTATTTCTGAGATTTTGTCCACCCCCATACCTTAGCTCCACCCACTACCTGCATATAGAAAAATCTCAGAAATACTTACAGAATTGGCACCGCTATAGATGAATTTTACCCCGACCGAACTGCCTTGATAAAATGGTCAGACTATAGTTCAATTCTTTGGCTGGGCAGGACGCAAAGGCCGGGGCTCAGACCACCATCTACTGCGCTGTCGATGAGGCTCTCGAGGGCCACAGCGGAGGCTACTACGTAGATTGCAAGGTGAGAAAAGGGCGAAATTTTCTATTTTAGCTCATTCGCCATCACTTACTTCCTCGGTACCAAATAGATTTCCGACAACCAGACATTACACTTGTAGTTTAGCTCTTTAGTCAAATTATTTGTTAACAGTAACAGATTACTATTAGTGCTCTTGAAGTGTTGATGTTAGCAAATTGAGTTGAAACAATTTCAAACTAGAGCACTCTGAGAGCGCACACCTCCGCCAAGAGCGGCAACGGTAGCAAAAAATTTAAATTGGCTCTTAAGCCATAATTTTCTTTGTACAAACTCTAACATCTAATCATTTGTGCCTTTTGATGGTAATAACAGCTTGTGCAATTTTCTTGAAGATCCGTTCATAACTTTTTAAGTTATAGTGCTATAAAACGTTATGACACACATGAGTCAAACATACAAACGAACAAACCGATCTGCACCAAACTTTTGTTATTTATGTCTTTCAACATTACTAACAACCTCTATAAATTTCATAAAGATCTATTCATTATTTTTTGAGTTATTGTGCTAGCAAGCATATAATTAAAAACAGTGATAAACGAGTGAACGAACTGACGGATTATTACCAAAGTTTGGTCATTCACTCTTTGTCATATGTCTAACAACTCATGTTAATTTCATCAAAAGCCATTCATAACTTTTTGAGTTATCGCATTAAGAATAATGAGTCAGACAAACAAACAAACAAACAGGTGGACATATCTTCACTAAAAGTTGATTATCTGTTTCCCCTAACATACCTAACAATCCCTGTAAATCTCATCCAAATCGGTTCATAACTTTTTGAGTTATTTTGGTGAGAGACAAAGAGACAAACACGACGAAAACATAACCTACTTGGCGGAGGTAACAATAATTACCTCCGCCAAGGAGGATATATTTCCGTCGTGTTTGTCTGTCACCAAGGTAGCTCAAAAAGTTAAGAACCGATTTGGACGAAATTTACATTGATTGTTAGGTATGTTAGGAGAAATGAATGATTAACTTTTGGTGAAGATATGTCCATCCGTTTGTTTATTTATTTGTCTGCCTTATTTTTCTCACTGCTATAACTCAAAAAAGTTATAAATGGATTTTATCAAATTAACATGAGTTGTTAGGTGTATATCAAAGAGTAGATATCCAACTTTTGGTAATGATCCGCTCGTTCGTTCGCTTGTCACTGTTTTTAATTTTGTGCTTGTTAGCATAATAACTAAGGAAATAATGAATGGATCATTATAAAATTTGTAGGTGTTATTAAGAATATTAAAAAACATAAGTGATTAAATTTTGGGGCAGATCAGTTTGTTCGTTTGTATGTTTGACTCATGTTTGTCTTAATGTTTGTTTGCAGTTTAATTCAAAAAGTTATGAACGGATCTTCAAGAAAATTGCACAAGCTGTTATTACTATCAAAAAACACAAACGATTAGATTTTGGAGTTTATATAAAGAAAATTATGGTTTCAGAGCCAATTTGAATTTTTTGCTACCGTTGCCTCGCTTGGCGGAGGTATGTGCTCTCAGAGTGCTCTAATTGTAATTAGGTTTTATCACAATGAAATGTAACTTTTTAAAGACCACACAGCAACTTTAATAAAAACGAGAAAACAGCGTAAAAATGGTAAACAAAAACTTGGAACTCACAAATAAAAAAATAGTAAACTTAATGCCTGTTGGATAGATCGCGTGCTGAAGCTTCGTGTGATAAAGCAAGTTGCAGATGAACATGGGACTAACAGACGCACGGCAAGCATAATTTGGGACAGAGTTTCATGTTGTTCACCATTAACATTTGTGCCAGTGAAAGTTCCGGGGGTATTCTTTTGGTGTATTTGTTGAATAAAACTGTTATTTGGGAACGACCTGAAAGCTATTTTTTGGTACAACTATTTTGGAAACGATGAAGTGTCAGTTTGCGCCGTAGTGAAGCAACACTGCTTCTTGAATTGTACATTAGAATAAAATAGAACTCGTAAATGATGTCGCATTTTGTAAGCACTTTATTGAGGTTTGTTACTGCCCTCTTTAGCCTAGCATTTACATGAGCTGGGATAATATTGAGCTAGTCGATGTACAAAATAATTAATATGATAGAAACTGGAAAAAGTAAAATTCGTACTTTACAGCGACATGTTTAATTATATATATATATATGTATAGTAATGGTGTTGTCTTGGCGCCTAACGGTGAGGTCTGTCTGGAGGGAGACCGGGTAGTGGAGGGGGATAGGCGAGAGAAGGGTGAGAAGAGAGAAAGAAAGAAAGAGACTGCGCGGGGGTCCTCCAAGAGATGCACGGGAGTGAGGGCCGTCGGGAGAGCATTACACGTAAATAAGTGGGAGATTGTTTGCTCTCCCAATTGAGGGAGCGGGCACTGCAGAGAGGCCGCAATCCCTATCACGTGCTTGTAGGAAGCCAAGGCCACACGGTAGCTCAGCCGCAGCTGTGAAAGCGCAGTTCGAAAGGGTCGAGGCAATGCTGACTATCGTGGAGATGGCGAAGGGACGGGTGCGGAGCACTTCGTTGACCCCAGTTCCGCAATTGAGCAGGCCACGACCTTACATTCATTGCTATCAATCATTACTGTTATATGGGTATGTAAAAGTGTTCCAGCTTCCACTACACACAAATTGATCATGTTTGAATGAGAAATTCACCAAATCTAGACGCTACATCACGATTTCTCTACCTACCAGCTTTGTCTGACACTCTTCCATCCTAACATAGACTTTTTCATCAATTTCGTCCTTCGTGATACAATAGCTGTTCAAAGGCTAAATAGAGTTTCGGGATGGAACGAATATCGCGCAGTGCCGCTATGTATAAAAAATATCAACGTCCTCTCAGAAATTCACAGCCCGCGGTATTGGACATCCTCCCTCGACAGGAGTAGTCTCACTAACACTAACCCCGAACAAAGAGTGCTTGCTAGCAGCGGAAACACGGTTAAAGAGGCTCACAAAAAATCGCGTAAATCACTTTTTTGCAGGTCAAGACTGTGGTAATATATGAAGTAACATAAATTTATGCAAATCTCGCATCAGGGAAAGTTTGTGCCCTGAAAGCCAGAACTAGGTTCGTAAACTAGCCAAATTTCTTTACAATTCATGCAATATTTTAATAGTTATGAATTCTTCTGTATTTCAAATCAAATTTTGTTATTAATTGCTTTATTGCAGGTCACTGCAATCACCATGGCAATAAACCATGGTTTAAATTTCATAATTGTATTTAATTCGAATAATGAACTCCTCAGCGACAGTAAAAACAAACATAATGAATTAATTTGACAGTTCTTCTCCAGAGAAGTAAGTTATTTTTCGCCATGACTTCCATTCTTTGATATTACGTTAAAGTCATTTGTTTACTGAGAAATTCAGTCGGTGAACTTGGGATGATGATGTTGTTCTATCAACATCAGTAATTTTCTGTCAGATGTTGTCTTTTGATATAAATCAGACTCCTCGAGAAACCCCTTTTTCAAAGCTGACCAGAGCTGTTCAACGGGATTAAGGTCAGAATAGCAAGGTGGCCAAGTCATAAGACGCTCTCCGCTGATGCCCAGAGTTCCAAAAATGTAGTGGTAACCGTCGTGAATGGGATGGAGCCCTGTTGTGCAAGAAATTATGCATCAGCGAGTGACCATGGTAGATCATCGAACCATGATGACAAATGCTCAGTTGGAAACGCAGTGTAAACTTGACGCGTAAGCTCAACACCCTCTGGCAATTATAGAGCGGTCCAATAAAGTCGTCACCCATAATACAGACCCAAATCATAACACCTCCACCTCCTGGTCGCAATCGATGCTGAATAGGGGCTCCAAGATGACTCCACACTGTGTCCCATCCGTCCGAGCCATCAATGGCAGTTCTAACCTCATGCATAGTAGTTGGTTTTCATGTATTTTCGTGCCAAGCAATGCGTTTTTCCTTGGAGGTTTTGTTCCTCGGAAGCTTTGCGACAGGCTTAACATTCCTAGCCAAATCATTCAAGACTGCAACAGGGATGTATGGACAAAGAAGCGATGCCAGGGCCAGCTTTATCAATATGGCAGCGCTGGTGCTGTTTGGATGCTTGCTGATTTGTCAACGTATTTATCGAATATCCCGAGATGAAAGGGTTCTTCTCTTTCTTTTGCTTGGTTCCTTGGTTTGGTATTATGGTGTTCCACTTATGAAGAAAAAATTATTCGATCTCTGCCTTGCTTCTTGGGTAAATTAATGAGAGACAAACCGTCTCCAGGGCCTGCAATAATCTGTCCTTTTCGGTAGCCGTCAAGCGTCCTTCTCCAGGCATTTTCAGAAACTTGCAAGAAAGCGATTTACAGTTATATCGATTCATATACAGAAAATTCAAAACTTTTAGAATATTGCATGAATTCTTACTAAATTTAATTGCTTCACGTACTTAGTTGTGTTTTTTTCTTCAGTTCACCTACTATCACCTATGTGAGACTCACATTACTTCAGAAGTTATCAAAATCGTAACATGCAATTAGGGGATTTAAACAGTTGATTACCTAATTATCCATGCTTTCACTTCTCCGCAGTAACATGAAGCTAGCAACTGTGTAATAATACTGTACTCAATGTCGCCTGCACCTCTACAGGAGGAGCCGACATCGAGCTACGGGAGGGACGACGAGCTGGCTGCCAGGCTGTGGTCTGCCAGCGTTAGAGATGTTAAGCTGCAAGCACAGGAAGCCAATGTTTAAAGGATCTTTAACCTGGCCAATTTAGAAATGAAAATCCCTCTCTTTCATAAACATTTATAGTCCACTGCAAATCGATGACCTACCTTATCAACTACGTAGATGGGGCCCAGGTGATACCCAAGGGCATTACCACGCTAGCCCAAAGTGGTTCCGTCACATTGGCCCCGCATACTTTTTTAGAATTCGCCGAAGGTGGAGACCACATAATTTCTAGCTGGGCCCCATGTGGGTACTACATAGTCATACCCACATGGCAGCCGTATGGCAGCCACCTGATTAATGTCGCGTGGTAGTCAAGTGAAGGCCCTTGGTGGTTACTGCCTGATTAGCTTGGCGCATTATGGCTAGTACGATATGTCTCTTTTTTCGCAACGTGGCTACCACATGGTAGCTATACAGTAAGGTAGGTGCCACAGTAAAAGACGATGATTCGTAATTGGCGCTGCCCGGATTCGAACCTGCACCACTGAAGTCCAATGTGAATTTGGAAGTACACGCCTTACAGCATTCGAACGCCAACTGATTGATTAAACAGAAAAATAATAATAATGTGGTATTGATGTATTCTCCGTCTGCACCACGTATGTCGCCATTTTATGTCAATATTTTAACTTTACAAAATTTCAGAGCAATCAAGTTACATCCTCATTTATGAGACGAGTAAAAACAAAAACCCTTTTCGTTAAGTATCACTCCAGGTATGCAAGTACAGTGGGTAGGTGAATAGGTTGTTTGAGCCGCCATGGGCCAAGTAGCAGGGCTAGGATAAGGAAGCAATAGCACCCAGATCTGAGACTCAACGGGAATCAAATGCCAAAGTCTGACTGACTTGCTGATTGGCTGGACGAATGGCGCACACTTCGAATCTTTGGGACACAGGGTCAATAAATTGGTCCCGGGCCCCACCTGCACTCTGCATGCCATTGTACAATCGATAGTATTCAGTGAATTTTAGGTGCGCCACAGAACCGCAGTGTCGCTGTGCCAACCGCTCCTGACAAAAGTGATAATAAAGCATAACAAAGAATTGGCTGCATAGGCAGGTGACCAAAGTTGCACTTAATAATATAATAGATCTGCAGTTAACGGTTGTGCCTTCAATAATACCAGACAGTTGTTGCACTGGCTCCAGGCATATTATTGAAGTACCTCTTGATCATCGGCCCATTGTCAACTACAGGGACGGAATTAGGCGGTGGGAACTGGGCTCAAGTCCTGGATCTGTTCGGATACTGAAAAGCCAAGAATGTAGATTTTACAGTTGCAGTACATATATTAAATTTGCTAAAATTCTCGTTACTCCTGTTGATTAAGCCTCGAATTTTCTTCACTCCTGTTTCCGCTCCTGGTCAAAAAATGTGCCATGAATAATACTCGAAAGTTTTTGCATGGGCGCAGGTTGGTACATGGCTAAATTAAGTGTCTCGTGTAGATGTGAAAGTAGTCTGGTTGGGCGTCTGGGGGACCGCTTGGCCCTGAGTTTGCAGAAGGACGATCACATAGCCCACAAGTGAGTTCAGAACCTGTAAAGAAAGAAAGAGAGAAAGAAACGACTGATTGACGGTATACAAGCAATGATTTTCCTTGGGTCGGGTTCGTATACGGTTTTTACCAGTTAGCTTCCACAATAGCAGCCTTCGAAATCGCACCTCTAGAAAGCCATGCTTCCGCTGCTCTTAAGTCTGTGGAAACATTTGGCTCCAGCACTTAGGGTGTCATCGACAGTTCTACTGAATCTAGCTGATCTCATTATGTTTATTGTCTCCAAAACTTGAACCAGTAGCATAGATTTTATAATTTTGATTTGCATCGCATTTTATGTGTGCACTAGAGGGAACGCGCTGTCATAAATGACAGAGAAGAATTTGTGTTGATCCTGTTTCATTGACAATGCTTTCCTTCATTCGATTGCCCATTTTAATGATCATCCCGGTGAGGGTTCACGACTTCATAATTACTGAGCATCGACACTCTTATTTTCTCCCTCTGACAAGGAAAACATTCATTACTTCTGCAGGCAGTTCAGCAAAAACTGAAAATAATGATTCGATATGAAATCATAGATACCCTAAGATGCCTTATTTATCCGACAGCTTTTGGTTATTGAAATCTGTTCCGTCGACAATAATTGTATCAAAGTTGGAAAAATAGCTGCTAATACAGCGGAATTATCTGTGGGAAGAAACTAAGAATGAAGATGCATGAGAGTGCTAATGGAAGCTTCAGATATCTTCAGTGCTGAGATTTAAATTCTGGCAATGCAAGAAGAGCATTCAGACGTAAGGTCGTACAATACTTTGCCATAGACTCGATAAATGGAAAAAGGCAATATGTACTCGCACAAATCAGACTAAGCCTTCAATATCTTCATTGTTTGAATTTCAACTGTCGTTGAGTAAAATCTGTTTACCATCATCTGCAACCTTTTCCTATTTTCTACTAATCAATTTTCAATGAAGCTTGGCAGGATGAACATGGACAGCCTGCAGCCTGGGCTAATTTCCGCTTATCTGTTTTGTTAAAGCGTGACAGAAAATGAATAAATAGATAAATAAACAAAGAGATATATACACATTGGTCTTTATTATATTGTAGATTAACCGCAAATGAACACGGTCTCAAATTCGACCCTGCGAAGGAAAAAGGCAATACTCGTACAAATCAGACTAAGCCTTCAATATCTTCATTGTTTGAATTTCAACTGTCGTTGCGTAAGAGGGCGTTTCATTGGTAATCGGATTAGCGGTAAGGTCTGACTCAACGTAAAGTCGTGAAGCCAACGCATATAGACATAGTTTTGGTTGACGTGAAGCGAATGAGGTTAGCTTAACTTGTTAAGCAAACCCAATCGTTGACATAAAGGACGTTTCAGATAATGGTGTTACTGTGAAAAACTGACGTTGTATTTCATCTTTATGGGGTTAACGGAGTTAATTTTAAGGGCAGTGAAAATCTATTCCGGGTGTTACCGGTTTATTGCTGAAATAGGGAATAAGGAGTGGACTCAAATGGGAAGGAAAATTTCTTATTGAGGCACCATCCGGGAAATGGTATTAACTGATTTAATACTCAGCAAATACAATATAAAGTTCATTACCTCCGCCAAGGAGGTGATGTTTTCGTCGTCTTTGTCTGTCTGTCTCTTTGTCTGTCTGTCACCATGATAACTCAAAAAGGTTTGAACCGATTTGGACGAAATTTACAGGGATTGTTAAGTATGTTATAGGAGGAACGGATGATCAACTTTTGGTGAAGATATGTCCATCCGTTTGTTTGTTTTTCTGCCTAATTTTTCTCAATGCCATAACTCAAGAAGTTATAGATGGATTTTGATAAAATTAACATGAGTTGTTAGGTATGTAACAAAGAGTGAATGACCAAATTTTGGTAATGATTCGTTTGTTCGTTCGTTCGTTTGTCACTGTTTTTAATTTTAAGCTTGTTAGCACAATAACTCAAAAAATATTGAATGGATCTCTAGGAAATTTATAGGGGTTATTAGTAATGTAAAAAACATGAATGCTCAAATTATGGTGATAATCGGTTTCTTCGTTTGTATGTTTGACTCATGTTTGTCTTAACGTTTGTTAGCAGTATAACTAAAAAAGTTATGAACGGATCTTCAAGAAAATTGCACAAGATTTTTTACTTTCAAAAGGCGTTAAATGATTAGATTTTGGAGTTTATAGAAAAAAAATTATAGGTTTAGAGCCAATTTCATTTTATTGCTATCGTTGCCACGCTTGGTGGAGGTATGCGCTCTCAGAGTGCTGTAGTTAATTAATATTTCAAACCTTGTAATTTTGTATTAATGTCCTTATTCAGCAAATGAACAAAATTAATTTTAGATGATAAGGGACTTTGTAACGTAACTCTATTCCATTTGTAAATGGATCCACTATAGTTACTCCCTCACGGTTAAAGCCACACATCACTTCCAGAACTACAAATGAACCAATCGCAGGTTCCAGCGTGATCGAGCTCATTCGCACTCGTCAAAAAGGAACCAAACCTAGTGCAGAACTATCTTGCCCATCTTCAACAACAAGGATTTGTGGCTTCCATCATTATTCTAATGAAAGCCAATATGAACATATTGGACTTCTCAATGTATTCCTTAACCTATGGTGCTTTGAAGGGAGCACTAATGAGTGCATGGGATGAGGTATACCACGATATGGCACACTGCATACCACTGTTACTTCTTTTCGCAACATCTTCAAGTCCTAGTCAGAACTGAAGAGTGGACTAACTAAAATTCCAGAAATGTGGAAGGAAATAAGCTTACGAAGAACAAAAAATGTGAATTTCTTATAACTCATCAATTACACGGCTTCCCAGTTGTAGAAAACAGATCCCACTCTGCATATACCTAAACATAATGAAATAATATACGTTAAGATAATTCTGCATAGCGATATGCATATCCTGACTACGACAGTCTTTCTTTTGAGCACGTAAAATTATTGGACACTATCTTAATTTAGGATATTGCCTGCGGTAAGGAGATTATGTTTTCGTCGATTTTGTCTGTCTGTATGTTTAAATTGTTTGTCACTTTTTCCGTCTGTCACCAAGATGACTCAAAAAGTTATGGACTGATTTCAAAGAAATTAGGAACAATTGGATGATTAATTTTTGGTGAAGATCTATTCATCAGTTTGATTGATTGCTTGTTTGTCTGACTCATTCTTTTTAATGCCATAATTCAAAAAGTTATGGACAGATTTTTATGGAATTAGCATGAGTCGTTATGTTTAATACGAAAAGTAAACAAACACATTTTTGGGACGATCTGTCTATTCGTTTGTTTGTTCCTGTGTTTGATTTTCTGCATGTTAGCATAGTAACTTGAAAAGTTATGAGCAGATCTTTATGAAATGTACAGGAATTCTTTAGTAATTTTGAAATAAGTAAGTGATTAAACTTTGGCGCTGATCGGTTGATCTGTTTGCATATGTTTGTTTAATGCTTGTCAGAAGGTTAGCAGCATAACTCGAAAAGTTATGAACGGATCTTCAACAAAATCAAGTTAGCTGTTATTACCGAGAAAAGGAACAAATGATTAGGATTTGGTATTGATACAAAGTAAATCATAGTTTCACAAATAATTAAATTTTTTATCACCTATGGCTTGCTTGGCGGAAGTATACGCGCTCAGAGTGTTCCAGTAATGTTATT
This sequence comes from Parhyale hawaiensis, assembly GCA_001587735.2. Taxonomy (NCBI): domain Eukaryota; kingdom Metazoa; phylum Arthropoda; class Malacostraca; order Amphipoda; family Hyalidae; genus Parhyale; species Parhyale hawaiensis. Next base: position 3,323,746 of record LQNS02277219.1, read on the forward strand.
AGATTGCACAGTCACGCTATAATATTACGCAAAATTTTCATTTACATTGTGCTGAATGTACACTTTTCATTTTGTTAAGTTTCTTGAGACTCACCCTACTTACCTTGAAAATTATCTATCGATATTATACTAAAACTCTGTGAACTTTATTTACTTGCTTGCTTGTACACAGATTCATCGCTTTAAGATAGGAAGAAATTCGAGCGCTGAAGACTTAATTCGGTTGTATCCGTGATGCCGAAGATGAACGTGAGCTCGGCTGCATAAACGTGTCTCATAAATGTAAAGATGATACTGGAAATACAACTTGACTACGCCATGAAAATGTATATACAGTAAACTCTCTATATAATGGACACCTCACGGGAGCCTCAGAAATTTTTCGTCCATTATAAGGAGATTTCCGGTTTATAAAGAGGTCCCTATATAACGGACTTTTAACGCTATATACCAGAGCATTCCGTTGTATAGAGATTCGTCCGGATGCCGACATATGTATGGCCCAAAATAACAATGTTTAAGAGTGATTCCGGGGTGCAGTAGCTACCTATCACAAATTACAGTACATACAGTACTGTACATATATGTATGCAGTAATGAATTGCGTATGTGCAGTATTTACTGTAATATAAAAAGTACATACAGTACATATTGTACATGCATACTGTACTTACCATTTGCTGTGTTGAAGAAGCTTGCTCTCCCTTCCTCTCCCGTGTAACTATGTCCTGTATGTAGCTACTACTAACACTACTGTATGTAGTAGGTATGGTATGTATTTGTATGGATGTAAGTATATACGTACCGTACATAATATACAGTACATATAGATTTTGTACGGTATGTACTGTACTTTGTACGTACGGTACTGTACTACAAATTTCAACCAAAAATTTCTACTCAAACACAATGCACAACATACTAGTATGTTCACTGTGCACACGGTTCAAAGAAATGAGCAAATCACAACTGCCATGATAGGTACAGTATTAGCACTGGAAAAAACGAAACACGTAGTAAAAGTATCAAATAAACACAGTATAACTGACAATACCTACTGTATAATAAATACGATACAGTATAGCTAAAACACACCTACTGCAATTAATAAGTAATGTAAGTACTGTATATGCTGACAATGTAAGTATGAGAACCGCACAGAGAGAAAGACACGCCGCAACTGGGAGATGCTCTGCACTGTGTACGGAATATTTTGGCGTCATTTCTACGGAGCAGAAATTAGCACGGAAAAACTGGTTAATTCCGGTTTTTCCGCCGCTGTGCGAAGAGGCAGCTCTCCAAACAGCGAGCGCTACTTGGAAGCAAACAATGACTCATCAACACTGCTGTCGCTTCTACGTCCCTCTCTGTTTGCAACGGACGTTCTCTTTTTATAACGGATTCGTCCGGATGGATAGAGAATGGTCTGGTAAGATCCGGGACCCCTCTCTCTATACCGGACTTTCTCTTTTTATACCGGACAGTTCCGGTATATAAAGAGTCATCCGGTAGGGCCATTAAATCCTCCGTTATATACAGAGTCTGTTACATAAGATCTCCGTTATATAGAGAGTTTACTGTACTGTATATATATGTATATCATTGCTTACAAGCACAGTGTTGAATATTCCTTTGAAAAGCAAAGATGTGTGATAGCACAGGCCGTCGAGTGAAAAATAAATTTGCCTAATGACAAACCTGTGTTATTTTCTGTCTTTACTGACAGCACGGCATGAAAAAACGTTCTGCAACTCAAGCTTACATTCCTATCTAAATATAGTAAAATAATTGCAAAGGCTTGTCTACATGCTCGTCTTTTGAAATGAAATAAAACTTAGAAAAGAGTGCACGTTTTTGTTCTTTCTACTTCATAGTAACAAATTCACCCGAGTGGATGAGTGAATACGTTGAAAAAACTAACGTGTAGATCGGCCTTTAAATGTGCATTGTACTGATTCCAATGACTCCATGTCCTGTTACAGTCAACACCCTAGGAACATCGCCGGTCCAGAACCACTGCTATGTATGCTATCAGTCTACAGTATTGTTATAAGTACTAACCGTTAGCAAGGAGCCGCGGCTGAGGTTGTAAGTTCTAGAGACCATTAACTGAGAATAATCCTGCAGCTGCTGCTGTATTCGTTGTACCTGCAAATGAAACTTCTTGAGCTTTGTGAATCTGTAACAACAATATTAAGAAACTGAATTTTTCCTAGGAAAAAAGTGAAAGCAAGTTACCGCTTGAAGATTACGGCTGATCCAGTGCTTTTCATAAAAACACAGAGTATATAATTATCTAGAGCTCTTGGCGGCCGAGCAACAGCGACTCTGTAACGAATACGTGTTTCCTGAGTTCGAGTTTCGGATTCTGACCACTGGCAACGGCTTCATTCTGCACTGAGCACTTCGGGTTCGAGAAGCAAGGGGAAGCGCGACGAATGATTCCCAAATTGACACCAGCATTGACTTTTTTTCCTGCTTTTCACACTACCAAATCATCAGAATTCTAGGACTATGGCGAAAGATACCGGCCCTCGTTTGGTGTATCCAATAACAACTATATGCAAGATAAGAAATGATTATTATTATTGCAATTATTGTTAAGATCACTGCTGGAATTTTAGTGACGATTATGAAAATCAGACTAAATTCATGATCGCAATAATACTAACCGTCAGCTATTGCTTTACAAATGAAAACATCTGCTATCAAGGTAAAGTCCGGAATGGACCTTTGTTTTTACAGTAAATGCAGTATATAGGAAATGAAATATAATGAGTGAAACATGGCCTTGAGAACTGCTGTGGGTTCGCCTCTGCATTAGCTAAATATGTGATGCTCTCATTAGATTTGGGTAAACAAATTTGAACAGAGCTTCACGTAGATGGATTTGCAAAAAAAAAAAATACTTTTGGTTCAAATTTCTTAACACCATCACTCACTGATGTGGCTATCTCATGACTGACTATTGGACTGTACAGTATAGAATCAGAAAATATTGTAAACAACGGTAAAAGCATTCTAATATTCTATGACATAATTATGCTCTACAATGGATTTCTCATAACATCGCTCAAGATGATGTAGGTATGTACCGCTCTGTACAGTTGATCATCCTCAATGGTGCGGTAAACGTGGCTGAAGTCATCTCGGAGCCTGGTCACCTGTAAACCACAAAACAGGGTGAGGCTTCACTTTTCTTTCCTAAAGAAATTATAATATTAATTGACTCTAGCGATTGCCAAGTCCTATATTACTTGCAGTATGGAGGGTGCTGTGCGATAGGCTTGTTATGTACACATAGCCAGAGCTGGCACGTCACTCGATCTGGGGCACTGCGCCAGCGACCTTCTGTCATTGCCGAGAGGGGCGTTTCACAGTACAGCGTTCACAGTAGCAGATAAGTTAAAGGTACATAAGAGATGAGCCTTATGCTGTGCAGCAAAAGCCATCCTTTCCTTCTGTGGCATGCCGAAAAATTGAATATGATTTAGTAGGCAGCCAAGAATCACTCATAATATGAATTTAGGTCCCTATACTTTATACCTGCACCATATCTTTTCAGCCAAAGTTTTTCTCTCACACGAAAAGCTATTTCGTCAGTGGAGAGTTGTAGGTTGGGAAAATTATTGCTCCAGCAAAGTTCCGCCCTCATCGCCCGTCTTCGTAGTTCTACTGTGCTGCAAAGCATAACTTACCTCCTGCCCCGTTGATCATATACTTAATTAGCTGACGAAATCAGAGCAACTGAAGTTTCCATGTGGAAACAAAGAAAAATTTAGGTAGCATGAGAGTGCTAGGAAATAAACGTTGATAATGTTAGCTGAAGTTACCACAGGCAACCTTGTCTAACATTCGCCTATCTGTTTTCAGAAACAGAGCTTGACGGCATGCCCAAAATTTCCAAACCTGGCCTATTTTTCACTTCTCTATTTTTTCAGAGCGTGACGTTAGAATTACAAGTGTGCATATATACTGCATAAGAGTGCGTTGGCGTTTATTTCATTTGTGTTTTCATTTGCAATATGTGTTCCTTTATCCTACGGGGAATATGACGCTCAACAGGAATTACCTTATGGGAGAAGGTATCTCCAGTACTATACAAGAAGAGAAGATCAACGCCGTGCATGGCCAGGCTTGCTACCATCGACCAAAGTCCGGTTACCAGGGATGCGAAAATGCAGACTGCGCTTCTGATTACGGTGTTGGTGACACGGATGTTGACGTACCACG
>LQNS02277219.1:3342154-3359561 GCA_001587735.2 Parhyale hawaiensis
TGAAAACTCACATCATCGGTCTTATTTTGCTAAGCACATCCGTTCTTGCAGTAAGTATAATCAATGCCATTGAGCCAAGTTTGCTTAAACCGACGCTGTTTCTACCATTATTCATGATAACTGAGGGTTGTTGATTGTCCTCTTGAGCGAAGGAAGGTTGCATGCAATGGTTGCCTTAATGAAGTAGCTTCGGCTAGTGCGAAAATCTAGCATAACAAGCTTGGCTATTTTGTCACCGTAATTTTACTGTATTGGAAATGTCCGCTGCTTTGCCGGGTTGTGCAATCGAGCGCCAGAGTTGACGATAATTTTTCGTTGTTATTGCTGTTCATGCGGCACCGTTTACTTCAGCAATGCTTAGCAGAACCTTCCGCGTGAAACGTTTTTGTCATCGTGTATAGATATATTTTAGACGTTTTTTTTATTTTCTAAAGATGAGCGAGTTTTGTTCGAGTGGCAGTTTTTTTTTCAAATTTACGGAAAAAGGCTTGATTGGCGACTCAGTATTGATATTCCTTCTTCTATTCCTATTTCGAAATGACAATGACAGGCATAGAAACTACGGTAAAAACAGTTTCTAGTAAATTGTTCTGCAGCGTAACAGATGGTCACGGCAGATGATGCATTGATATCGCTATGCATAATTCTACAAGGAATACAATAGTGGAGATTATGGGAGTAAAAATAAGACACCGGCATTTTCGCCGAGACCTCTCTTCGGACTGCCCTCTCTCATACAAGGTGTGGATTCCCTCTAGTTTAGCCCTCTTACAAAAGGTTTACGAGCATAAAAAGGGTTCTTCTTAAAAAAACGGAACTCCTTCTTGGCTCAATATTTACCATAGTTCGAGTATCAATGGCTATGAATTAATACGAAAGCAGTACACCATCATGGTCGCAGAATTTATTCAAAAGCTCACACTTTCAGAGTCAGTGAATGGCATCACTAGAGAAAGAAACATTGCTGAATTTTGTAGAACTCACTATAGTGATGTTAAGAACAGCTTTGATCATAATAATCATAAAGGATTTGTTAACAACATTCTTGATAATTTGGCTTCACCTAATGAACAATGCACCGTGTCTGAAAATGAGGTTCGTCGAGCACTCGCAAAGCTAATGAACAACTAAGCATCACGGGCGGACCATATCATCATCCCAGCTGAAGTATATTAATATAGTCCCCAAGGCTGGTAACGCTCCTTGCAATTTTTCTAACCAGGTGTTTTACTTTGGGTTTCCTTCCGGATGATCTGATGAAAGTTATAATATCACCAATAGTTAAAAGCAAAGCCAAATGTGTAACAGACAAGAACAATTATCGACCCATTGCAGTGGCTACCTTTCTTTCGAAAGTAGTAGAACTAGTGCTGTAGTGGCCGAACATGGAACGAAAATGGCTGTAACTACACTTAAACAGATTATGCATCACGTCATTGGCGGTGGATCTCCAACGTACCTTTGTTTTCTAGACGCTAAAGCTGCACTTGATCGTGCTCACCACTACTCGCTCTTCAAGTGTATGATCGATAGACAAATGCATCGTTAAAACTCTAAAGTATTGGTTCCAAACTCAGAAGTGCTTTGTGGAATGGGGAACAGCTAGCTATATTAATGGTAAGGCAGTAAATGCGCTAAGCTCTGCTGATGACATGGTTCTTGCTGCTCCCCATTCCAGCGGACTCCAAAAACTACTTACAATTTGTGAAAATGAAGCTAGTAAACTTTGCATTGAATATAATACAGTGAAAGCTGTCTGCATGTACATTAAACCTTGACAAAAAAAAAAAATCTGCCGGCCGGTAAAGTGACAGATCTCAATGGCGTAGAGCTCGATTTTGTAAACAACTTCTCTTATCTGGGCCACAAAATCACTGATGATTTTCGTGATAACCAGGGCATAGAGAAAGAAACTCGAAAGCTACAGGTCGTGGGCAACACGCTAGTGAGGAAATTTGCTCACTGTTGTGAAGAGGTCAAGTCTTAGTTGTTTCGTAGCTATTGTTACCCAATGTACTGTAACTCGCTTTGGTCGAACTTTAAGCGGCAGACCATTGGGCGCCTACGTGTGGCTTATAATGACATATTTCGCCGGCTTATGAATCTACCAAGGTCGTATAGTGCTAATGTGATATTTGCTCATAAGTATACTGACTGTTTGGAAGTCAGAACAAGGAAATGTGCTTTCAGTCTTCAAAACAGGATAGAAAAGTCAGCTAATTCGCTGATAAACGTGGTCTGTGATAGCCCTTGCTACAGACTGTCAAATATGTATAGCCAATGGCAGCGCATACTCTTACCAAACAGGGGCCAAACAATGAGCCGGAATGCGGTGTAACGTGTACTAAGGCTGTCAAGTGCTCTCTGTATTTAATTTAAGTCTAGTGATAAGCTATGTTTAATATAACTATTGTACCACCCCTGTGAGTACTTAATAAAGTTGATTAATTGATAAAAGTTCGCGATCGATTTTGATTTTCCACGATCGCGGAACATCGATTCACAACGTTTAGCAATGAATGAAAAATGATTAGTCCTATTATTAGTCTGGGTCCCGTAGCAAACGATTACAAAGGAGAAGTTTGTATTAGCAAAAGTAGGGCGCTCTAAACCGAAGGCACTGCTGTCTTTACCAAGTTTGATATTTTGGGATCAGGTGAAATCTTCAAAGAACTCATTTTTGTTCTACGTTCTTCCATCGATTGAATTTCCGTTTTCGCCGTACATAGGGGATTCCGCCTCGTTCTTATTCAGCTGGAATCCTTGATAGCAATTGAAACGCTACTCTGATCAGAGGCCAAATATTATTACTTCTTAGTGCCTCCAAATTTTAATCCCTACGTTGTCACTGCTGCCGCCCACGTTACGCTGCTGAGCTTCTTCGGGAAATTTTTTTTTTTAGTTGAACTCAGTTTTTTGGTGCTGCTTGACTTTCAAACATTTCTGAAAAGAAATTCAAACTCCTGTTTTTTTTTTTTCTGCGAAATCAAATCTTCGTTAAATACATTCTCAAAGAGAGAGACAGTTTTTTGAAAACCTAATAAACTTTCTGGTAAAATTTTTGGCTTCTATAAATTGTACTCTACTCTACTAGCTCGCTGACGTCACTGGCAGAAGTGGGTATTTTTTTACATGAATGGAATAAAGTAGTGATACATGCTCCTCTGATATTTCCTCCGTAGCTAAATCATTTCCCAAGAAAGTTCTACACTAAGACTATATAGTCACTACAAATATAAGAATTAGGTTGCCGCACCTGAAGGTTCAAATCAAATCAGTTAATTTTACAATTATTGGTTCTCTGTTCCGTTACAGAGACAATCTGCCTCGCGTATCAATATTTGTTAATCACTTTGTGAAACACTGTACGTGGGCTGGACCCGTTGACCAGGGTCGCTGAGCACGTAGGACGTAGCTTGAGCACAGGTTCCCATTCACATTCTTCTATACGGGTGCACGTTGAACAAAGTTGCGTTACGATTTCTATAAAAAGTTTTAAAGTTCTTACAACGACGCTTCTACGAGCCTCTTTCTCCTAGTCTTCTGTAGCGCAAAGTTTCTTTACATTCTCCTTCTCCGTATTTTCTTTCTCGTTTTACCGGTAATTCCATTCTTTAAGGTAAAATACAAAATGCATGTGTACTTTAATATACGTCTTGCAGGAAAGTTTTAGCTAGGACAATGCAATTCGTTTTATTTTTGAAACAATCCCACGTGAACCGTCAAAATTGCGCTTTTTACGATTCGGGGAAACAAAAGCGCTGTATGTCTGCATACTGGAATACAAAAATCTGACATTGCTCTGTTAAAGGTGATCCGTAGTGGCCTTGAGTGGGCAAAACGTACGAGACCGACTGACATTCATAGACTTAGCTTTGTCTGCATTAAGCTTCACACTAGCACCATGCCCTAGTCTGTGACAAGTCTGTTCAGAGCCTGAGCCACAGCCTTAATGAAGCATACTAGGGATCTTGATTATCTTCAACACAGTGAAATCATCGGCACAATTTTTATCATCGAGTTCTCCAAGAAAGGATTTCAATGGTATACATACAAGGTGCGATCCATAACTAACGCGACTAATTTTTTTTATCTGAAGTGACGAACACCGCAGCTTGTTCTAACCTACTGGGATAAGTGGAAAGTGTTGGCTTCAAAACGCGCCCATTAATTTATAGTCGCCTCCGAGCTGCCGGAGTGTGGGGATATATGCTTTCACGGACCTCATTTTGAGGTTATGCAACACTGCGTGCTGGGGCGTTCTGTGGACCAACGTTACACTACCAAATTTTGCGGTACACTTGAAACGTCCATTACCGGAACATTCCCTGTAATTCAGGCTTCAGCAGGCCCTTTGCAGTGACTTCTTGAAATCACAAGTTTTTTGATGACACAAGTCGTTCAAGGAGAGCCGAAGGAAAGTCGCCGACGAACCCCGAATTAGATTTCCACAGCACCTTCGTTGCCAACGATTTCCTGGCCAGGACGCACTGTCGTCGTTCACGACGATTTTGCGTTCAAGTAAGCTTTCCTGCACTCGTCACCACTAAAATAAACACTGCCTAGCCTAACCTAACCTAGCCTAGCTTTACCTAACCTCCTAAGCTAACCTTCTAACATAACCCCACCCAACCTAACCTAACTTAATCTGCGATACAGCGAGCAGCGTCACGCACCAACCTGAACGCCGCCCTCACGCACACGATCCGCGTTCACAAAGATGTACACAATTCGTCGTGAATGACGATAGCCAGCAGCAGGACCTATCCCCCCTTGCTAAATTTTTATCCTCCCTACTGCCCTGACCCGGCTCTTCCAATTTTTTTGTTTCCTCGCTCAAAAAGAGGCTAGGAAAAGAAACGTTGGGACAAGTTTGAAAACATCAAGGCTTATGTTACATTGGCTCTACAGGACAACCCGTCGTTCGCACGATTTGTGTGCATGTTTGTGTACGCAGATTGTCTGCGAGTGAGCGGCGTTTCAAGTTGGTGCTCCGCGCTGCTCGCTGTATCGCTGATTAAGTTAGGTTACCCTACCAAAAATTAGGGCCACCGCAGAAGCTAAAACTCTTATTTAGCTGCTGATCCGCGCCCAAATTTTGTTAGGATAAGTTAGGTTTGGTAAGGTTAGGTTAGGTTAGGTAAGGTAAGGTTAGGTAACGTTAGGTAACGCTAGGTAACGTTAGGTAACGTTATGTAATGTTAGGTAATGTTAGAAAGGTTAAGTTGGGTTAGATTAAGTTAGGTAAGGTTAGGTTAGGTTAGAAAGTTAGGTAAGGAGGTTAGGTAAGGGTAGGACAGGTTAGGTTAGCCTAGGTAGTGTTTATTTTAGTGGTGATGTGCACAGGAAAGCTTACTTGAACGCAAAATCGTCGTGAACGACGATAGTGCAACCCGGAGAAGGCCTTGCGAGGATGCCTTCCAGGCCTGGAAACTCAGCATCCAGAAGTGTATCACCGCAGCAGGTTGCTATTTCGAAATATTTTGACTGATTTTTTTTCTAATATGTTCAACAAAAGTTTTCTTACGAATTTTGTCGCATTACTTATGGACCGCACCTTGAATACATGTGTGAAGGTTTTGTTAAGTAGAGATTCTGTTGGTGCACATCTCTAGTTATACATACAGTATATGAGTAAATATCGAATATATGAAATTAGACACTGGTTTGGAGTTTATAATCTTGTTCTAGTTAGAAATATGACGACATCAGTTCGTAATAACGAAAAGGAATATGTTACTAAAGATATGTATATATATTTCAGATTACGGGCTTGGCGTTTTCCATCTTGGCCTCAATAGTGCTCGGCAACTGGTACTTGTATACTGACATCGTTGGTCCCGTCATAGTAGAGAGCTACCTAGCGGTGAGCTTCTCTGCCCTGATTCTCTTCACCGGGCTGGTCATCATCATTGTGCTGTCGATAAAGTACGGCTGTCGCCGCTCCGATACTGACTATGTTATTGAAGAAAATGCAGGATTATTGAATTGCTTCTTTGGTTCGGTAAGGTTTATTGGTTCCCTACATATACATACATTATGCGAGTGAGGAATTCAACAAAATAGTGAACATTTCCAATCTAATTATCCATATCCATTCTAGAATTATGATAACACCATGCGGCTGATGCTAGCTTTAGAGTGACTAGCTTATGATGGATCTGTTTTTCAAGTATGTCTCTTTAATATGCTTTCCTGGTCTCTGGAGCTAAGAATATTTTGCGGAAGCAAATAAAAAATGTACACAGGACGGTTAGTTTACTGAAATTAAATTAGGTTATAGAGACTGTGTGATGGTGAGGCGAATAGTAGACTACCTTAGTTGGTATTTATAGCTGTTAATTGATTTTGCAGCAATAATATGGCTGGAATTTTCAAACTTTTGTTCACCATTTCTATGAGATAGAAGGGCCACGAAATTAGTTGAGTTTTCCATGATTTGTCTAGGAGTTTCTGTATCTTTGAAATTATCTAAGAATCGAAACACTGTTCACGAGATGTTATATATTGGGCTTTGCAAAAGTCCTGACCTGTTTTAATAATTTGCCATCCGAAGCTCGTAAAAGCTTTGTTTATAATGAAATGCAACCTTATAATAAACAAATTCATTACATAACAATTATGGTCCAAATGACATTGCTATTCAATAGGACCCTCATTGGCAGCAATGACACGCCCTAATCGTGGTCGGAAGTCCTTGCACACCTTACGGACGTAGTCCTTTCTCATCTGGGCCCAAGTGCGGTTCACAGAGGCTTTCAGCTCCTCAATGTTGTTGTGGCGATCTTTGCATGCTTTACTCTCAAAATGCGGCCACACGTTGTAGTCTTGAGGATTGAGAAAATGATGACTCGATTACCATGACTTTTCAAGCCGTTAAGAAGGCGGTCAGCAGTTAGCAGCGGTCTTTTCTGACGCTTTAAGCTCTTTCCACCTTCACTCTTTACAGCTCTTGACTTGGTTGACACAGAAATCTTCCTTCTCACAAATTCAGTCATTTCGAGTTTCGGATCATTTACAGAAGCTCTTCGAACATTCTTTTGTTGAATAACTTGTGGTCTGCCTGAACGTAGTCAACTTTGAGGCTTTCATTCTTCTTAAGGCGGTTTTCGACCCGTTTCACCGTTGATAAACTGACATTTTGCAACCTAGCAATGTCCGCCTTCTGGTGACCCGCGCGAAGGAGAGCTGCTATCTTGATCCTTTTTCTTTCCTTTATCAGCAATGTATAAAAATGAGCATTAATACCAGTTATTATATTATCTGAAATTGTTTAGAAATGAGCCATTGTCAATAAATTTCGTAAAGTTTTTGTAATGAGTTTAACACTTTGAATATACAAAACAGGTCAGGACTTTAGCATAGCCTGATATACTGGTACTTGATTAGACTGATAGCAATGACTAAATAAATATTAGGGTAAGGTTAATTAAAAGTAGGGCTGGTGTGTTTCTAATATTAACAAGAAATTACGAAAAGTGTAAGTACGGAATTAAAGGACACCTAGCACCCACCACACGAAACACATCAAGTAATTAATCTCAACTAATCAACACGAGAGCCTAGATTTGATATAATCACCCAAATCCAGATACTTAACTTCGTCTGCGATGAGATTTTCTCGAAAGACCTTCAACCAAGTCTTCAAAAGAGGGAAAGGGGAGAGGTGGAACAGCGCAGTATGCTACCGATAAACGTTAAATTTTACTTAGCTCAAATACATGGGAAAGGCGACAAGTTTTGACATCGTTAATAATCCCATTTTTGAGAAAAGATATCAGGAATGCAGGAATAATGCTCCCCGTCCAGGACACAGCAATCAGTTGTACTCAAGAATTCTCTTACCAACCGCAGAATATTTACCTCCTTGGCCGAAGCTATGTTGTCCTTGTGTCTGTCTATTTGATTTTCTGTCATGGAGATAACTCAAAAAGTTATGAACGAATCATTACAAAATTTGCAGAGATTATTAGGAGTAATAGATGATTAAGCTTTGAATAAGATCCGCTCAACCGTTCGTTTGTTTGTCTGCCTCTTTTGTGTTAGTGCCATAGCCCAAAAAGTTCAGAACAGATTTTCATGAAACTTACATGAGCTGTTAGGTACATTACGAAGAGCAACTGATCAAATTTTTGTGATTATCTGTTCATCCGTTTGTTTGTCTTTGTGTGTCATTTTATGATTATTAGCAAAATAACTCAAAAAGTTATGATCAGGTCTTTATGAAATTTACAGGAAAAGTTAAAAGACATCAATGATCAAATCTTGGTGATGACCGGTTGGTCCCATTGTGTGTTTGACTAATTTCTGTCAAATATTTGTTAGCAATCTAACTCGAAAAATTATAAACAGATCTGCAAGAGAATTATAAGGTGTCATTGCAGTCCAAATTTTAGGGCACAGATGATTAGATTTTGGTGCTGATACAAAGGAAATCATAATTTTAGACCCAAATTGAATTTTTCGTTAACGTTGCCTTGCTTGGCGGAGGTATGCGATCACAGAGTGCTCTAGTTACTGCTAAAGTAGCGTGTTACGTACACAAACCTCCCCAAGCCGGCCCTGAGCGACTACAATAGTGACCTTCTTAGCTCCCACTCTCCTCCCTCACACTGACATTCGAATAGCCACCATTTTCTTCACTCTGTAATTAACTATTGTACTTACTAATTTCTATAACACATCCTTCCATCGACGATTACGAGCCCAGGATGGGAAACTCCAGTCGGTTCCCACGTACTTCAACAGCCATTTCTCACAACGGGCAATAACCCATATGTATACATACTGTATATATAGTATGTAATTTTATGCTATTAGTACCTTGATGAAGTTACTACTCTTTAGCATGTTCTATCATACATGCTCGATCAGGCTGGGGCTTGGCTGCTCATCGTGGCGGTAGGTGCACAAGCAGCCGCCTGGGTGCTCTTCACACCGTCAGTCGTGCAGGCCCAAGTCAACGAGACCATGAGCACCGCCTTTGCCCAGTATGTGCCGATGGCAGCAAACAACAGCGTCGACGCGTTCCAGCAAAAGGTACAGTTTGGTCATAAAACGGGCGAGTTCGATTGGGTCGCAGAAGGTACAGTTTAGTCATAAAATGGGCTAGTTCGATTGGGTCGCAGAAGGTACAGTTTAGTCATAAAACGGGCGAGTTCGATTGGGTCGCCAAAGTTCGACACAAGCCAAGCCTGCTCGACTTGACTTGTAGGGAACTGCAACTTTGGATGCGTCACTCTGCAGCGTGTAACCGGTGTTACAAGCAACACGGTTATGCTGAACCGACTGAAATCTACATTTTAAGAAGTAAGATTGAATGCTAGAAAATCAGTTAAGGATAAATGCCAGAAACTTGAATCAGTGGGGCGAAGTCAGAGACTTCCCTGAAGTTTAAGACCAGATAGCCTTGACAGGCTTAACTTTGCTGCCCAATCGAACGCGACCTACCTACCTATATCCTGTAGCTTAGATATGACAAAAGGTACAGTCCAGCTCTTACTGACTATGTATTCTGTTGACATTTAAAAGAAGAGGTACTGACTTATTTTATTTATTTATCTATTTATCGCTGGCGACAGTACCTCTTATTATCTTTATAGATCATTCGGTACATTGTCAGGAAATAGAAAGGTGTTTCTTTCTCGCCTGATGCTCTTCACATGCATTTATCTTTGCTAACGAAAAATAAAACGAAAAAGTGCAGCTTACTTTAGTTCTGTCGCTACTACCCTATGTCCAGACACCTTTTGCAGTCTTCAGTTGTCAAAAACTGCGCATTATTACTCCTTTCAAACTTCCATTCTATCCGTAGATGCTATGCACTCCACAATGCCGTTAACTGTTAGTTGTATTAAAAAATTGAACGCTAAGTAATTTGTGAGATTCCCTCGGAAGATGAAAAGACAACGCTTACGCCAGTGCCGAGTCTAATAGGTGAAAATAAAAACGAAACTCTTTCTAATAGCTGTACAGGTATGAGAACCTTTCAAGACTTCTTCACATCATGAAGTCTGCAGAGATAGAAATCCAACTTTGCAATAAGATGTTTCTAAGACTTTGTTTTTGTGTTAGGCAGGTGTAGAAACCAATCTCTAGCATGCAGCTGAAGCTATGAAGCATGTGGAGCTGTGGTGACAGCTTCTCTGAACCAGGCAATTAAAGGTAGAAATCAAATTCTCAGCATACAAAAAATGTAGCGCTTAGCTTCCTCAGATTGAAGTGGAAGCTAAAGTTTTGCTAGTATCTGAAGTGTTGTGTGGAAGGTTAAAAAAAATTCTTTAAGCACAGCGAACTCGTAACAACTTTCGTTGCCGCTGTCAGTATAAAAGCAAGTCAATTAATACATACATGCAGGTTGCCGCAACACGGCTTTAGCTTGCGCAAAATAAATTATCTGTATAAAAAAATGTTCAATATCACAGTCGCTACTCCAGTGTTTACACCATTGGATGAGGCAATATTGAACTTCCAACAGCTGCTCCTGGTAATGAGCAGTTTAAATATACAAAGATTGATATTATAAGACTTAGTGTATGATGTTTATATACGTCACGCTGAGGTCACGGCCACGAAGTCGGATGAGTTGAATTGGCTCCAGGCTGCTAGCGGCTACGCACGAGGGCACCGGCCTTTAGACAGGAAATTGTAGAACCCAAATTCTTTCCTGCAGCTGGGGTGTTGCGGCTTCGGAAGTTACAAACTAAATTCTTTCTTGCAACTGGGCTGTTGCGGCTTCGGAAGTTACAAACTAAATTCTTTCTTGCAGCTGGGGTGTTGCGGCTTCGGAAGTTACGAACTAAATTCTTTCTTGCAGCTGGGGTGTTGCGGCTTCGGAAGTTACAAGCTAAATTCTTTCTTGCAGCTGGGGTGTTGCGGCTTCGGAAGTTACAAACTAAATTCTTTCTTGCAACTGGGGTGTTGCGGCTTCGGAAGTTACAAACTAAATTCTTTCTTGCAACTGGGGTGTTGCAGCTCCGGAAGTTACAAACCAAATTCTTTCTTGCAACTGGGGTGTTGCGGCTTGGGAAGTTACAAACCAAATTCTTTCTTGCAACTGGGGTGTTGCGGCTTGGGAAGTTACAAACCAAATTCTTTCTTACAACTGGGGTGTTGCGGCTTCGGAAGTTACAAACTAAATTCTTTCTTGCAACTCGGCTGTTGTGGCTTCGGAAGTTACTAACTAAATTCTTTCTTGCAGCTGGGGTGTTGCGGCTTCGGAAGTTACAAACTAAATTCTTTCTTGTAACTGGGCTGTTGCGGCTTCAGAAGTTACAAACTAAATTCTTTCTTGCAGCTGGGGTGATGCGGCTTCGGAAGTTACAAACTAAATTCTTTCTTGCAACTGGGCTGTTGCGGCTTCGGAAGTTACAAACTAAATTCTTTCTTGCAGCTGGGGTGTTGCGGCTNACCAAATTCTTTCTTGCAGCTGGGGTGTTGCGGCTTCGGAAGTTACAAACCAAATTCTTTCTTGCAGCTGGGGTGTTGCGGCTTCGGAAGTTACAAACCAAACTCTTTCATGCAGCTGGGGTGTTGCGGCTTCGGAAGTTACAAACCAAATTCTTTCTTGCAGCTGGGGTGTTGCGGCTTCGGAAGTTACAGAGACTGGTGTGACCAGCTGAGCACTGCACAAGTAACTCCAGGATGCTGCAGGGAGGAAGATTGTGATATGGATGTTTGTAGACTGGACATCGTAGCAGCGGAGAAGCTTATTTATACCACAGGATGCCATAAAGAATTTACCGATGCCATCAAGGACGAAGCTATCATTGCCATCGTGTTTTTTTACGTGGCGAGTGCGGCACTGGTAAGTACAGTACATTATAAATAGTATAGCCGGCCGTCAAAACTGGCGGCAAGGCACTTGTGATGTTGGTTCTTTATTGATCACACTTACTTCAATAATCCACTATAGATATAATAAAAATACACAGTTGTTGGTCGCTCCGAGCTGGCTTGCTTGCTCCTCTGTTGGTCCTTCTCTCCGCCATGCTGTTAACGATTTAGATAGGAAAAAATTCATATACTGAAGAACAAGTACCGTGAAATTTCAACCCTTGGAATTCCGATCACAAATATGGCTTCTGAAATCTAGCATCAAATGCGAAAATACTGAATTTATCTGAAGCTCACTTCACTTTGAAAAGTATCCCAGTACTTTCTTATATGATTCTTCTTCTGAGCGTGACAGATGAAAGTAGCGATCTTTGATGAAGTTTTCGATCCTGCCCCTCTACAGGGGAGCAGATAGGAGGACCATGGGATGGGTCGCTTACCACCACCCACCTGGCGAAACAGAAGGGGAAATATAGAGAAACTACCTAACTTTAGAAAACTAATTTTCTCAGCAAAAACTGCGGCCAAGTGCTACATCTTCTACGGAAAAGGCACTTGGGATCCTTGCGTGCGTGAGGCCCAAATAGATTGTGGCAGGGAAAAAGACCGCCGGAATATGCCTCTGAGAGCGCCGGGTCGACCAAAACCAAATAGTCAGGCCGTGGGTTTCTTGCACTGGCAGTAGTTTAAGACGGTATATTGATAGGATATTGATCAATCGTAACTCATAATGAATCAGCTTACACAACAAAAATTAGCTTCCCCCAGAAAAGCAGCTTTATTGCTTGTTCAGTGTTTTCTCTCCCTCCAAAAAAAAAAAAAAAAAACAACGACCAAACCCCCGGTTTTCAGAGTTTGAAAGCCGGGACCGGGCCGGGGTCGGTATCGAAAAACCGGGGCTGAGGTTGGCGCCGGGGTAAGCAGTTTTCGATAAACTGGGGCCGGGGGCCAAAAAAGGCCGGGATTTGCCGGGGCTCCGGTTGGTCCCTATATAGCAGCAGACTAAAGCTTCTGACATGGACTCTCAAGGCCGCAGGTTCAAACCTACTACCAGGTAGGCAAGTTTTTCTCGGAGCATGACGTGATCAGTCAGCATACTGACTGTGTACTGCTGTGGGTTCACTGACCTTTCCCAGCAATGGGGACGGTCGGAGGCTCAGATTGTCGCATGGACTCTTCCGCCACTGATGCCAGAGCTCTAGACGATCTATGATCGACTACAGCCGTATACATCTCTGGGGCCTGTTAGCCTTTATCTGAAGCACAAACCAGTGCATGAGGGTTTCCCAGTTGGGGGTACAGTGAATTTGACTTTACCTTTATAAATCAAGTTGAAAAAAAAAAAAAAAAAATGCTGCGAAAATTTCGTGTTCATCGCCCATCTTTTTGTTACTACGGTACTGTGAAAATACTTTCCGCTTTACCCCGCCGATCATCTACTTAATTTTCTTTTAAACTCACTCCAGCTGAAGTGTGGATGCGAGAAGAAACTAAGAATCAGAATGCATCAGAGAGCTAGGAGAAGCTGTAGATATCTACATGACAAGGACATCAGCGTTAGTAAAATAAGAAGCGCATTCAAATATGAAGTTACAAATTTTGGTATCAACTGTAACGTGACCGGCTGTTTGCCTGTTTCAACACAGCGTCACAGAATCACCACTATCTCCATCATGGCTGAAAAGCAGTCTGTTTGTTTTCTTAAAGAGTGACAAGAAGTGGGCAGATCAACAGTAAAAATAAATACGTAAACTAGAGCCCTCTGAAAGCGCACATCTCTGCCAAGTAAGGCAAAGGTAACGAAAAATTAAAATTGGCTCTGAAATAATTATTTCTTTTGTATCAACTCAAAAATTTAATCATTTGTTCCTTTTAATAGTATTGAGAGTTTCAGCAATTTTTTTCAAGATCCTTTCATATCTGTTTGAGTTATGCTGCTAACAAACATAACGACAAACATAAGTCAAAGTTACAAACGAACCCACCGATCTCTACCAAAATTTAATCAGTTATATTTTTTACCATTACTAATAACTCCTGTAAATTTCATAAGGATATATAGATTCAAAAGTTATTGATGTATTGCGTAACAAACATTATGACAAACACAATTCAAATATAGAAACGAACCAGAGCACTCTGAGAGCGCGTACCTCCGCCAAACGAGGCAACGGTAGCAAAGAATTCAAATGACTCTGAAACCATAATTTTCTTTGTATAAACCCCACAATTTAATCATTTGTGCCTTTTGATAGTAATAACAGCTTTTGCAATTTTCTCGAGGATATGTTTATAATTTTTTGAGTTATACTGCTAACAAACGTTATGACAAAGATGAGTCAAACATACAAACTAACAAACCGATCTGTACTAAAATTTAATCATTTATGTCTTTTAATATTACTAGCAACCCCTATGAATTTCATAAAGATCCATTCATTATTAATTTGAGTTACTGTGCTCACAAGCATAAAATTAGAAACAGTGACAAACGAACGAACAAACAAAGGGATCATTACCAAAATTTGATAATTCATCCTTTGTAATATATCTAACAACTCATGTTAATTTCATAAAAATCCATCCTTACATTTTTGAGTTATGGCATTGAGAAAAATGAAGCAGACAAACAAACAAACAAACAAACAAACGGATCGACGTATCTTCACCAAAAGTTAATCATCTGTTCCTCTTAACATACCTAACAATCCCTGTAAATTTCGTCTAAATCGGGTAATAACTTTTCGAGTTATCTTGGTGACAGACGGACAGACAAAGAGACAGACAGAAACACAGATAGACAGAAAAACACGACGAAAACATTACCTTCTTGGTGGAGGTAATTTTCACATAGTAGAACTTTGCTCTGGACTTGACAGTTAATATAATTTTCTGCAACATGCGAATAATGTCGTTTTATATTTTTGTGTTATTGAACGACAAACCGACTTGATTTCTTACGTTTAGTTACCGATTGCATATTTTTCTCTGGAGGCTAGTACAAGATACGTTTTCTACTATCATTTCAGAGGAACTACTTACTATTTCAAGCACTACACATGCTTAGGAACAAGAATACATGTTTGTTATATGAACAAAGTTCGTGATGCATTTAATTGCTGCTAATCACAAGCAAGCTTTCTGTGAATGTCTCGATAATGTAAGATACAGACTATCAACGGTATAAATAATTGATAGAACATATTTGCTGGCATCATTGCTATTACAATAATTATTGTTATTACCATACAACTGATATTATTGACAGAAACTGCCTGTGAACCATAGGTCATGACACGGATTGAAACAAACGTTGTCACTAAACACTTAATTGTTTCAAATACATATATGCAGACATTAACAACGCCCACAACACAAGTGGTCGAGAGTTTGATAAATGTTTTGTTGCTTGAAAAAACATAATTACTTGGATTCTGAGCAAAAATGGTACGCAAGAATTTAACATCAATAATTCAAATGAGCTTACCGCGCACCATTAACATCCAATCTTCCAATATGCCTGTTGTTGTTAACTACAACTAGCTCAGAGGTAAACTGACGCCGTCACTCTAATGATTGAGTAATAATACTTGTGAACACAAGACCCCAGTCATTTAATTATTGGACTTCTTCTAAGGAGGGTCATATATGTGCCAGCCTCAGTTTACCTGAGATCGTGTTTGGCACTCCCTGGTGCATAAGCTATAAATACTGGCTGGAACATACAGAAGTCAGATCATTGCACTGCCGACAACCATCCGGCCGGTCTGAGCAGCGCGGGTGTGACACACAATCGCGTAGAGGACCTGTCTACACTAAAGGTCTAATATCTCGAGTGCTTGTGCAAGAGACATTAACATAGTGCACCAATGTAGCCAACATATAGTGTTATAGACTACCTGATAGTAATGTCAGTGATAACCTGTGCTATATACTGTGAATACATATATGGAATACAAGTAATCTGTGTCTCACTGGCGACTGGCAATCCTACGGTTGTTCGTGTAGATAGTGAGAATCCAGCAATATCCCCGATGCAAGTGATAGGAGCTCACTACAGACATACCTACAGCTATTATAGAGAGTGTCTGCAAGCAGTTCTAACTGGGAGCACTTGTACGATACGATAGTCACTTATGCTGGGGAAGCTTGCCAAAGCAGCAGCAACGCGAACCAGTGTATCTACGCGGTGTACGGGCCGGTTTGGAGGTTACATAGCAAGACCCCAACACTTGCGCCTGCACAACATTATCTGGTGAGTGAACTATTTTACCCGAATTGGTAACAATTGTTGCTCTTGAGAAAAACTAATTTCCAGTGCTTTTATATAATGCAATTACGAGGAATGACCAGAGTCATTCACTTTACTGTCAATCCACTTGAGATCACAGAGAGAGGAAGTGAGCAGTGCTTACGACGCTACCTGTTCATGGGTTAACCCATGGTATAACTATCTAGAGGGCGTCACATCGCTTGACCAGTTGGCGACAGTTCTGTGCTTCCCACGAGCAAAACATCTCCTGGAGACCTCAAGTGAGGCCAGTGCTGTTCTTGTGGTGGAGCTTATGAAAGTAATGTGAACAAAAGGCAATTATTGCGCAGGAGATAATAAAAAAAACGGCAAGGCAGCTTCTTTAAATATCTTGGAGATCGAAATTTATGCGCAAACATGATATTTTTCTCTCTCTCTTTTCTCCCAACCTCTATATCCTACTAACATAATGGCAATAGCTCATAGAGTGCCGGGGCGTATGTTCCGATGTCTCTTTGGGAATGGGCCTATTCGTTCGTATACTGCCGCCTATCTAATCTAATCTAAACGACAAGCTTTGGTAGTAAATTGGCTGCATCTGTCCTCGACATTTTTTCGCGTGCAGTGTGGGTAAATATTGGCTTCGTCTAGAGCTAATTAGATAGAAGGCAGCACAGCTATATCCGCGTACAATCAGACTAATCTTTCTGTGGCTTAACATTTGCACATTATATATAATGTGCAGTTATATAACGAGGGTGCAACGTGACGTACCTGCTGTCTAGTCTTACTCTCCTAAATTGAAGCACCTTTAGCTAGCATACAATTGGATTACAGTAACTTATTTATGCATGAATTGGCGATATTGCTTACAACTCCAAAACTGATAGTTATACATCAACTAATAGTTTTACATTATAAACGCTATATCTGTGAGCTAAAGCATAACGGGTTTGCAACTTAAGACTACAAGGTCGGACATGACTAGAGCCCGGACATTGCTTGAAATAAATGCTTAAAGCTTATTATACTTAAGCTGCTTAAAAAATGGTAAGATTTTGTAGCGCTTAAAATGCTTGTGAGCACCATCCGAATTTTTACAAGCGCTTAAAATTTTTTGCAAGCGCTTAAAAATTGTTGTTAGTGCTTAAAATTTTTTGTTAGTGCTTAAAGATTCTTGTTAGTGCTTATAAAGATTCTTGTTAGCGCTTAAATATGTTTGCTAGCGCTCAAGTTGTGCCGGCAACCCAATCGAAAATTTATAGGCATTTATCCGATTTTATCGGATACCTTTCACTCTTAACCTATAGGCAGCCGATA
>LQNS02277219.1:3362468-3400275 GCA_001587735.2 Parhyale hawaiensis
GTAGTAATTGATAATGAATTGAAATTTTCAAAACATGTTAATAGTCTATGTGTTAAGCTAAGCAGAGCAAAGGGCGCTATATATGCGGTAGGAAAACTTTTACCAAAGCGTGCATTATTAGAATTGTGCTATTGTTTATTGTACTCACCACTAACATACGGTATTGTCATATGGGGAGGAGCGAGAGATAACGTCGTAAAACAAATTTCGACCATTATGAATGGCACAATCAGGATAATGCTGCGTGTCAAGCGAGATGTGAATAATATACCAGTAATGTCAACGAATGCCATGTATAGTAAGCTTCATTTGCTGAAATTTAAAGATATTCATAATTATTTTATCTTTCAGTTTTTGCGGAAAGTCATGTCTGAAAATTCTGATATATTTGAGACCCATTTCCGCTCGCTTCTATCCATCAATCCTTATAATACCAGAAATGAACGATTCAATTTACCGCATGTGAGATTAGAGATTCAAAAACGATTAACTGTATTTCAATGCGTGCAAATTTACAACAGTATTCCAAATGAACTTGCACAATCCATGTCTCGTACCATTTTCAAACGTACTTTTAAAAATTATTGCTTAGGACAGTACAATGATTAGAAATTATTTAGGACGACATAGCAAAAGCTTTGATTAGATATGTGCCCTATAAGCTCAAAGAAGCTTTCAATGGGTTTGTTCTTTGATTCTCTGTGAAATTTATCAATGTAGTAGGCATTTTCTACAGATTGAATGAAGTGAATTGAGAACAATAAAGGTATAAAGGTGCATGTAGAGTTATATATGACTGTAAGTTTCATCACTAAGAACATTTATTGAGGAACTGCTGGTCTATGTAAAATTTACAGATTTTTTTAGGTTCTGTGAAATGTCTAATACCTCTGTTTTCTCATACTTTGCGGTAAAATATAAGGTGAAACAATGCATTTCGTAGACTCCCGAACATTCTCGTACAGTGCTAGCAAACCATGGAGTGCTTCATACGATTTTTGCAGTAAATGCTAAATTTTAACAGGACTGGTCAAGCGATGTGCGAAGGAAATGTGCGTTTAATTTAACGAGAACTCGAAAATTTTAAATTGTGACTATAGTGGGCGACCCAATCTTGGTCTCCAGATGACATCACAGCTGGCTAGCAAATGAAGACGGCGGAGTGGTAGATGCGCGTGGGGCTACCTTTACGTAGTTAACTAGTTACGCTTTTCAACAATGGTCTTTACCAAGAAACGCAATCATCCAACATGGCGAATCTCTCCATTTCAATCCTACAGATGGCGTTAAGTTTTCCTTTACGATCAGCTAATGCCGGCGACTGCATACATCGTAGTTTAATTAAGCTCTGTTGCCCGAGTAAAACTGGACTTCCTTCGGGCTGAGTTTGCAAGAATTTAAATAAATACTGCACGTAGTTTTATTGTACTGTATGCAGTGGGTCCCAGCCAGCGCATCTGCCTGAAGTTTCGAGGAAAACAGCTCGTCTCGACGGCTTAGCTAAGCCGAATTGAAGCTGGGAGCGCTTCTCTTTTAGAAGTTCATACAAAAGTCAATTACTAATGACGGCATAATCAATGAGGAAGTATCAGCCGAGTGCCATAGTCATTATAGTACAGTAGGCAAATGTTTTAAAAGTATAGTATATATATCAAATGTATTATGTATGTTTAAATATTTAATGTATCCTCTCTTGTATCGGGAAATAGAATAGAAATGGAAATTGTACCTTCGAATAAACAAAAACGCAGATACTGATTAAATGAACATAGGGTAGAATCCACAGTCCAGACTATGCAGAGCCACTATATACCTCTTTCTATGTGATAAATTGTTCCAAGTTGTTCCCCAGCCAAGTTTCTCATCAGGATTTCAGCAATTCTCGTTCAAGTTATTTGCTAGTATTTGTACTTTTGCTTTGCAGGTATAAGCTTATTCTGTATGTTTCAAGCAACATTTATCTAACTATTTGGTACTGGAGAACCACTGCGCAAGCGCATACCTACATGTCTCCACCAAGCAATGCAATGACAAGGAAAAATTCAAATTGGTCCTGAATCCAGGATTTATTTCTTTATCTTCACAAAAATTGGGTCAATAATTTTGTTCCTAGTGCCGCACTTAACAGTTCCTGCTAAGATCCGTTCGTAACTTTTTGGGCTATTTTGATGGATAGCAAACTGTAATCAAACAAACTCATTAATTAACTGATCATCGCAAAAAATAGTTCATCCTCGTAGCATTCTTAACATTTCCTGTAAAATGGCAGGAAAATCAGGTAATTACTCTCTGAATTACGTTGCCAAGCAAACCAGGCGATAAACAAATAAAAAGAAATGTTAAACGGATCTTCACGAAAAATTAACCGCTCGTGGCTGTTTCGTTGTTTTCATACTGAGTTTTCTTCCAGGTGATTGGCGCTATCGAGTGTTTCGTAGCTCCGTGCTTGATCAAAATCGATAACAGTAAAAAGGAGGAAGTTGACTACCAATTCACCCAGTTTCAGTTCCCGGAGGATAAGAAAGAGGATGAAGGTAACAAGCAGGAGCCGCAGTTCTCTACACATTACGAACAAGCATCACCAGAAGCACAACAACAGTATCCTCTAATGGCCGCTCACGATAGATCACGCCACTTCTCTGACGTATAGCGTTGGTGGACCCATGAAATCCATAGTAATATAGCGATAATGGCTAGCCGTGGTGTAGTAGGCAGATGAGTGCAGTGTATTTCAACCCCATTCTGAATGACCCAGGAAAATCATAGTCATGTAGCAATAAGGAACAGTCATGGGGCAGTCAGTAAACGAGTGCAGTGCCTACCAGCAGTAGTGCTTGATCTAGGAAATTCTTTCTAACTCTAAACTCTCGAAATTGTTTCATAAATTGATATTCGTTGTGCGTTCTTGCAATGAACAAGTAAGAATGCAACGCTTTTTATTCAATTTCATAAGTGGAGGCTGTTAAGCTAACTTCTATACATATGTAGGTAGTTCCCCTAGCAAAATTTCGAAGAAAAAGTAGGAAAACATGCTTGCAAACGGCAAATGACCCCATCGATATATTATTATACTATTACTAAAATATCACGCACGAACTCCTACAGACAGATAATGCAACCCAAATGAATCACCTTGCAACACCGGTAAGCCCCAAACGCTGCCAAAGGAAATCGAGCCAAAGCCATTCACAACTGACTTAAACGCCTGCAGGCCAATAGGACCGAAAGCCGATGCCGGCAATAAATTTCAAACCGTAACCGACCAACTACAAATATTAGAGATTGTAAGTGCGCAATAGTTTAAAATTAACAGTATAGTTGTTATTTCGAGCTTTTGATATTACAGTAATGTTTTTGAAGTGAATTAAATTATGTATTATCTCAGGTAAGTGAAAATTGTCAGTTCTTAACGCTATTATACTTCATTTCATCAATAATCCATAAAAGCGTGAGAGGTTAAAAGTGAAGGTCATGTCAACTTGGTTGTACCCCTCAAGTGTGGAATGGAATCTACATACACTAGTGCACGGCTGCAATCGCCCATACATTACTATCAGAGACGGAAGGCTCGCGCGACAACTGCGGCCCACCGACCATCCCCATTTTTGGTTAGGGTCACTAGCTATACCCCGCACGCTCTAGGATTTTTTTCCCAACTTACAGACAAAAGGAATGGAATTTGAAGGGATAGATTTGTTGAAAGAAGCGGAGCAGAGCCCATGTAGTGTTAATTAGTAATTTTGGCATGAGCCTAAGAGCTTGTTCTCACGTGATCAAAACAAAGCCACCGCAATCAGGGAGGTCAACCTCTCGCAGTGGGGAACCTGCCCGACTCGATTTGCTGTCCCAAGGAGTGACGTCATTCATGCCAGTGTTCTTCTTATTTATAAAACTTGAACTCTTCACTGCTCTTTTCAGTTTGAGTGTCACTATAGACTAAAGTGATAGCTCGTTACTCGAATTTAATTGTTCACGGAGGTTAAACCGAAGAAAAGTTCGATGAACATACATACGCTACTTTTTGGTAACGGGCATGTGTACGAGAAATAAATCCCCAGCTTGTAATTATCTTATTTTAAGCCTTTCAAATCGAACAAAAGAAGTGTAATCATGTAACTAGGCTAAATAAAAGCAATTATGGAGGCTCCCCACCAGCCGCGGTAGTGCAACAGAAGTGGAAGCCACACTAGCAGTACAAGTATTGGTCGGGATAGCTATAGCACTGGAGTAAAACCCCTAACCTTAAACCTCTTAGCCCTTGATTTTTAATTGTTTACCTGGCTGTAATATTTGGTTTGTACATCAAAAGGTTTTTATGTGCATGTCGAGTGTGGAAATCTGCTCATTCATTTCTGTACCGGGATACTGAAGATGCGGTCATAAGAATATACAGTGGAATGGAAGTGTTTACTTATGGTCGCGTGCCTCGTACAAAGTTAAGGGATTCGAAGTGACCTAAGGTCACATCGAACTGAAGTATACTATCCGTACTTACTGCCCTGATTTAATTCCTTTGGTGTACTAATACCGGCAGCGGTGATGATAGGAAATTGACATTTATTTCTTCCATTTTCATACACCAACTGCCGATGCAGAGTTCTCTTTTTATATATCTTTTCTGGCTCTCAATTCTCATATAATACTCTGCTTCTCTTCTTTCTTCTTCTCTTTGGTTACTGTTGAACTGAAAAATAGAGACATGAACAAAACTACCAGTAATGATTACACCGCCGACAACGTAGCGTTAGAATTTTTATAACACCCAACTTACGAAACCTTCTGAATTCGCGATTGCAGACGAGTTTAAAGTCCAGTGCGCTCGCCATGACTGATGTTTCGCAGGCGCACATTCATGCCAGGTTCACACTATAGTCTTATGTTCCCCGTGTGCAGTGCAAAGCGTCCTGGTGTTTTTTGCTTCCTTGTAAACATGCAAAACTGCATAGCCTTGTAATTTCTGATTAGCTGCAAATATAAAGAGATATTCGAAACGTTGCTTCGGACGTTTTCTGAATCAACGTACTTGACGGCTAATGTTTTGGGCTCCCTTTTTTTTTTTGTGGACTCGCAGTTGTGTTTTTGCAAGGCAGTAACAATAAATTCGAACACTTTGATTTGCGTACCACAGAATGTTATAGCAGGGAGCCACCATTACAATGATTATTTGGGTTCTTATAATTTCACATGTGAAAATATTAAATTTTCTCACGTTTGCGTGCAATGAAATTTTCACTGAAGGTGGAATTTTGTAGAGATATGCGAGGGTAATTTTTTCGAAACTGTGAGTAAACTTAAAGTTCCATAGATTAAACTAAATCGAAAAATTCCTCGCAAGCTTAGTCAATTAAAATTCTTGCCGAAGTGGACGTTTTTTTTTATGAGACTTGATGTCTCCGTGGCGGCAACCTGTTTGACAAAGTAATTTGGTGGTCATTCAGTTAGTTATCTAATGGCGACGGTATGATGAAAAGTTGCTTGGATCCACGGTATCATGAATTAAAGGTCAGAGTGTTAACATTTGGGATAGAAATGAACAAAAATAAAACCAATCATTTTCTATTCGGAATGTTACGCCCGTCTTAGGAGAGCAAAATACTCCCTTATTTTTTGCATTGTTTCTATGGTAACTTGACATAAATGAAGAAGTTTGTAGATGAGTTTTCAACTTTAGAGAGGAAGTGAGGAGTTGAAGACAGTAAAACTGTTTCTTTTCTCATTTGGATATTGTGCCCAACAAATCAGAGCGAACTGCACCCTAGGATTTCGTATCGTCTCAATACTATCATAGGAGAAATGTAGCAGTTGGAGAAATAAGTTTTCAACTTTGAACTAGGTTCACCTACGATCAAAGATATGGTACTCGTAAGTTATATGATTTTCAGATGATAAAAGTGCGCAGTTAATTTATAGTTTACACTTTCGAGACACTGTCATTTTATTCACCTCAACTAGAGAGCTACAAGCCTCCAAAGTTCTAGGGCATAAACCTTGACAGTGAGCTGCGAACTGCGTAGAGGTTGGCATTTGCATGCTGCCACTTGGACCCGAGGTCCAAGTGTCTGCAAGTGGGCGCACGCCACCCGTAGACGTAAAAGAAAAGATATAGGTCAGTGGGTTTTAAAAATACATTGTATATAAATATAGCATGGGTTCATATAATATATCTCACGCTTTTACCGATGACTGATCAGTTTCTTTTTGTTTAATGCTGATAAAGAACTTAATTCTACAATGTTGTCAAATAAAGATTGATTCAAATTTTCCTTTCGCTTCTTTATCTTTGAATTTCTGCGTGCTCCATCGACGTCAAATCTGGCCCAATAGTACGTCGGTTAGATTATGTATGGAGAAAAGATTAGCAATGCTGAACAAAGACTTTTTGTCGAAAAATGATCATTTCGTTAGATTTGAAGCAAGTATTTTTTTATATTAGCCAAGTCGCATAGTTGAGATATTTAGTTGTAGTGAACAAACATTTGGAGCTCAGGTACAAAGCGATTCTTACAGGTACCTACAACTAAAATCTCGCTTGCGTTTTCATCTAATTTTTACTCAGTATGACATTTGCTACAAAGATAAGCTAGGCCAATATGTAAGTTAACTAAGATTTAAGAGCATACTAAGGACCGACTCCAACTCTTCCACCTACTGTTTGACTCCTAGACCATTTGTTTACCCGAAACCGACTTCTACTCCCTGTGCTTCTCAGGGACCAATTCCAATCTGATTTCCTAAATATAATGAATAGTAGAAACACGGTTGAACTGGCCAACTACTCTACCCTAATTACACCCATGGATGACGCTAAAGAAAGCATTTTGTGACAGTCACAATGATAACTTGCGTCAGTTGCATCATTTGCGATATGAAACTCACATTTAATTCATCAAAGCTACATTTTTAGCATTCAGTATTACTGTTAAACAACGACATACACATGGATTAAAGTTACGAGAGTATTTTTGACAGTTGAAACATCTCAGATTTTTTGCTTCTCATAAGATCTGAGTTTTGTGTTTATTTAATGAAGATCAGATATTTATTCGTTATGTTTTAAGAATCAGCCACTTTATTCCGACTCTGACTGAGTATCTAATTCCGACTACATCTAACAACTTCCGACTCCTTACTACCATGTAACGATGTTTACAGTTATGTGATGGGTGTAAATTTTTTAATTCCCCAGGTGCATAACGTACCTACTTACGATGGCAATAATTTGGCGATTATTTTTTTGCGATGGTCGGACGTGAACACAACCTATTCCGAGCTTTTTTCATTTACCTATCCTAGTTTTTAAACGTACATCGTCTAACCCTACTCTAACCTCTCGCACCTTGTCTAACTTTAGCATACGTCTTCTAGCCCCAACGTACCTTGTCTAACCTTAACACTTCTAACGTTCACTGCCACAATCATTCTAAAAGCTTCATTTTTGTAAGGCACGTCAAAATATCAAATATATACTATATAGCTACAGCGAGAGAATAACTTACTTTCGATTTAAGGTACAAGAGAAACCACCGAGTCAAACCGAAAAAGCTTCTAAAATTGCCAACAGGTGTGGTAAGCAACATCCACAATGCTTCATCATGACGATCACATTCCCATAAGAGAAGAAAGTTTGGCTACTGCATGTCAACAGCATCAACTCATTCGTGCCACCAGCTGTACAATTTACTTGTGGGTAACTTGCAATGACCTGCTTTGAGGTTTCGATTTCTACAGAACAACGGAAGTAAAAATACTGCACAGTAGATGCACCAAGAGGCCCAGTCTCCGGAAGGATCCACTGACTAGTTCGGGCCCGGTCTGAACCAAGGTTTTGGGGTCCGATGAACCAAGTCCAACTTCGATTTCTATGTCCAGCCAGTGTCCGATTCTTACTCCTTGATTAACCCAAAATTTCCGACTCTGCATGAATTTGACTCTTATTTGTTAGCATACTATGCCTATTCTTACAGACTCTGACTCCTGGTACAAGCAAGTGTCCAAATCATACTCCAAGAGTCGGATACTCCAATGTCTCGTAAAGTTACGATAACATATACTGTACAATTTTGTGAAGAAGTGCCGAGAGCACCGCTCTGTTTCTATCACTTCTCTATACCTGATTTTCACAAAATTATGTAAAACTTGAGCCATTACGCATCTGCATTTGCGCCGGCAACTTTACAGTTATGGTAAGCGTAACTTCACAAGGCATTTGAGCAACAGGGCCTTGGACCTCAAATATACCTGCTGTGTCCGACCAGGCTGTCCTGCCCTGAACGACCGCCGCCACACTTCAGAGGTGCGTCTGTTTTGCATAAATTTACGCTCGTTCTCATAGTCCCAATGTAGTGTAGAGGGGAATACGGCAAGGAATTCTCCAAGTGATTTCTAGCACTACACTACGTCTCCTGCTCTTCACGTTACGAGATTTTAAAAAGTTATAGGAAGGAGACAAAAGAAAACCTCGTTTGGTGTATCCACTGTATGAGAGATAATGAATGTCCATCATTTTGATTAATGCTTCTTGTAGACACCACCGTGTGCCTCGATAAAATTTGAACAGAGCTCAAGAATTGTACATTTTATGCGTTTTAATCTGCACAACAACGCATTCGAATCATTAGCTGAAACCTTACGTTCACCAGATTACCGTTTGAAATAGCCGAAGTAAGTAGAGCCGTCGTCCGCTATTGCAGTGATTAGATACTTCTATTTTTCTCACCCTATTCGAAAATTTGATACCCATGATGTCATTTTATTTGTTTATTTATTTTGTGAAAGAGATGGCAAGGCGCGCGTGCGTTTCAGTGCACCCCGTAGAATTTTCAATTGACACAGGGCAGGGATGAAAATCCTTTAATACCCTAAACTGGGGTTCACACGAGAGGCTTGTTCTCACAATAATGGAAGCGTCTGACGCAGGCGTCACCAGGATTAGACGAGGTAGGTAAATTCAGGAACTATGACGGGTTAGGAAAGTGCAGAAGAATGGGTTCTGGTCACAACTATTACAGAAATCATCACCAAATGACCCTCACCGTTGTTGGAATGGTACATGAAAATCCTTTAAGATCTAACAGTGTACACGATTCGTTGTAGTTCATTTATGAGTGGAGAATTATTGTCGCATGATTTAAATAGAAAACAGTGAACAATTATTGTGGCAATGCAACAGTTTTCATTGTTGCCCTATGAAGTAAACTCCTCTGACAATGTCACAACAAATTATTATCGACTATATAATCGAAGGAACATGCGTTAGGTCAGGTTAGTGTAAATTAGACTGTACGAGAATAAGTTAGGTTAGTACAGGTCAGGTCGGATAGTTATTGGGGAGATTAGGGTACTTTTACCGTTCTATGGAGAGAAACCCTTCACTCAAGGTCACTGCATGCAGAGGTTATTATATATGATACGCACTTGACAGTGTTATCTCTACAAGAAAGATAAGAATTACTCTGACACTGAAGATTAGCTTACTAATATATCCTTGATATTAGATCAAATCAACTGACGTTTCTCAGGCATGAAAAGTGTTCTCGAAGGAGAATCCTCCTAACCTTCCTACCTATCCAAATCTCAAGCCGAAAATGCCCCGCAGTTCGTCACGAATGTTACTTCAGCACACTACCAGCATTGTGCTATGACGATATCAACATCGCCCTAATAATTTATTTCATCCCCTCCCTCTAAATGAAAACGTTTTGTTCTTTATGTAGTTCCCATACTGTACATAGAGACACTTTGCAACGCATCAAGCAGTTACCTCTTCTATAATTGCCAGGTCTGTTTTCTTTGGGTTGTCTTTCATAGAAAACGCCTGTGCTTACGCCGTTGTGTGAGGTACTATTCAAGGATTAACACGCCACAGTAGCAATTATTATAAGTGCATGCGGTCTCCACTAAGTGAAGATTTTCATTTACCGAGTAAGTAGCGCGTTGAGTGTACTGCTGAATTCACAACTTTCTGCTTACGTGTCTGAATTAACAGAAACTGCAGTGCGAGTGGTAATTTCGGTTTCACTTAAATAGTATTGCGTTTATTTTTACAGTAAAGGACTCAACATTTGTCAGAAGCTAATAACTACAAGGCATGGGAAAGTACTGTCGAAAGTGAGTGAATGGAGCAGCTAAAAATTTGTAAACGCAGCAATAAAAAGCTTTCAAATGATTTCCTTATGGCGGGTGCACACTACCGTCAGAGCTGCAGTTCCACAATATTTCACGCGCGATTACGTCGCCGCGGTCCAAGCTTCAGCTTGCACGGGGCTCTAGCACTGAGATGAATATCTAAAATAAGAGTCGTTTCTTGTAGTTGCTGTGCTTTGTTAACTGGTAGTTGTAAAAAAAGGCAATGAGCATGCCTCGTTTCTTTAATTAAGTTAATCTAAAGTTAGTCATTTTCCTTTCGATTCTGACAGGACGTATAAATACCGCATCAAAATTTTGATTATTATAACCAGTGTGTTGTTTCCAGCGGTAGAAATTTCCAAACATATTTAACAACCCCTCTGAAGTCAGTGATAGAATTTTATCCACAGCTAAACTAAACCGTATGTTAGCTCATGTGACTACAATGATAGTGTCTTCTATGAGCTTCTTTTAGCGCTTCATAAAAGAGCAAAAGTTCAGGACTGAAATGGCTAAGTAATAATTCTACTTTATTTTTAAACTTCTCCATCTTTTTATTACTCATGGGTTGAAGTTTCTAAATCAGCATGTCTGCACAAAATTGTGCTACTTTTACATATTATATCTAACGGCTTACCAGTGACTGCACACGAGTGCAAATCCCATGTATTATAGTCTTACCATTTTACCAAGACAGTTCGGTAGTGGACAGGTTCCTCGATAGATTTGTAAATTCTATGGGTATTTCGAGATTTTGATCGGCTCCCATCATACCCACAACTTGTCAGAATGACAGAAATACCCGCAGAATTGGGGCCGCTATAGAGGAATTTGACCGCGACTGAACTGCCTTATTAAAGTGGTCAGACTACAGCTTTAACATTGCTATTTTTGATATCTTTAATATCGGGTGGACATTGGCTATCCCTTATAGTGTAAATCTACAGGCCATATACTAATATTATCCAGATGCTAACGAAAGAATACCCCAGGTTGCTCCACACTTCGTATGTTGAGTACAGCTGCCAGATCACAGAATAGAAATTATTTCTTTGACTGCTTCTTTCTCACTCTTAAAAAAATGGTTTGCTGGTTTGTATCTTCCCAAATTTGATTCCAGTTTTGCCCATTTCTGAGAAATTCATTACATTTTTGCCCAAGATTATTGTTCTATGCAAACTATATTTCATATTCTCACTGTACTTTTTCGCATCAGTTCTGTTAAGCCGGCGTCTCTCGTACGGAAACAGTGTCACTATCATCTCCTTGCGTTGCTCCAGTGAATGAAGACCCCAAGGCGCACTGCCTTTAATATATTGAGCACCGGATCCATATGAGCACTTAATGTTTTTGTTTGTATGTTTGCTTGTATAATTTTAGCGTGACAATCGATTGTTGCCACGACAACGTGGCCACCGGATTGAAAAGTTGAATTATTGGGCAACTTTTACGTTAACGTCCATCTGCCATTACATAGATAATTTCCTTTTCTCCCTATTAGCCTACGCATTGGGGCAAACTAATTTACGTGCAAGGGTATGAAACAGAATCGCAATGTCTTTAACCATTCAGTGCATTAAGTAATGCTGATTTTCTGTACAAAGAGCGATAGTTTGGCATGCAGCACTGCGTACCACGCACGGTGCACTATGCAGAGCGGGCTTATCCCATTCACTATTGTCGCTATTTCTGGACACCTGTGACAGTATTTAGTTTAAAGGGTGCAAATTGCTCCTGTTTGATAGTGGAAGTAACTACGCTAGTCAGTTCAAAAGTTTTGATAGTTCCACTTAAATGCTGAAGCGAAAAGACAGACGAGGTATTATTACGTATATGAAGTATTTTCTGTTCTACGTACACACGAAAAATGCTATTGCTAGAGCAGAGTCACCGCACAGAGAACAAAAATATTGAAGTCTCAAAGACAAAACAAAAAAAAAAAAAAAACACTTGACGCAGAAGACACGATTTTTCCTCAACGATAAAGAGTATACGATGCCAACAATGGTATTTTGCGGTTGGCATATTTAGCACTCGACCGTTGGTTTATTCCGATCGATCGTCACGGAACATAAAACAGTCGAGACGTGGTACGAAATGCTCAACAGACAACCGAACAGGGTGAAAATAAAAACTTATTTGCGAAAACCGTACGCAGTATCATGCGAAACTACATTGGAGTCCACATTTGCACCTTATTAACTTTAGGGAACGTTTGGAGATCTCCGTTTACGATGCATGCATGTGGTGTGTTTCCGTCTGTATCAGTCAGGGCACAAGGCTACCAACAGGAACATCTCATTAATGTTGCTGCGTAGCACCTAACAGTAATAAATAATACCATTCGTCTCCCACCTGGTTACTAAATGAGAAATTAACGTAAGGTGATAAGGTAAAAAACTAACAAAATGATACTCAATTCCCATTATAATCTTATATAAGGCCGTTACTAATAAAGTGTAACAGCCATCCCTCTTCATGCCAACGTAACAGTGCATCCAGAGTTTAAGAACTGCACCTCAAACACTCGTTTATCATAATTTTTAAGTGCTAAAAATATTTATGTAAAGCTAACATGATAGATTGAAGTAAATAAGTAAAACAGATGGATAGAAGTTGCTTCAAAAGCTGATTAGAATCTCGGTAGCGTTGGTGCGATAGCTGCTGGGAAAAAAACATAAAGTTATTTTCCTCTCCCAGGGTAATTGATGCACTTAAGGAGGGGAGGGGGGGGGGGAGATCTAAAAAAAGAAAAAAATACTAAAAAATAGAGTATCTGTGTTTTTGATTTGAAATTTTCACAGTACATTCCAAATATGGTTTCTGACATTGTGTAAGACTGAAAATGTGATCCGACGTCATTGACGTCATTTTGGCGTAAACGTCGCCATGACGTCAAAAATTGTGATAGAGACATGAAATTTGGTGTGGTCTCACTTGAAGTCATCACTAACAAACGTATACCTTACTTTTTATGCTAATTATTAACAATTATGAAATATAAGGTCTTACTTTTGCCGGCCGCGTAAAAATTTATTTTTGAATATAAAAACGTATTTCTAGTCTAATAACTCTGTAAATTTTTATTTTATCAGAAATCACGCCGTATACGTCTGTAGCTACTACTTATACCAGTATTCATACCAAATTTGGGTAGGGTAAGTACATATAGTAAACACTGATTGTGTGACTCGTCTCTCTTCAATCGTCTGCCACGCCTAAACTAGTGGAGAAAATGAATTGTTTTCACTTTTCCGTGATTTCTAAAGGGTTATAGAATGGAAATATGGAATAAAAATAATTTGCAATTTTAGGCGATTTTTGAGGTCTGCCCCCCTCCCTGAAGGCCCGTCTACACGTTAGTATTTTGAACGTGTTCACTCATCTAAGTGTCGGAATATTTTATAGCTTCGTCGAAAGCTCAACTGTGAGTGCCACAAAAAGTTATTGAAATGTTAGCCATCAAATCCGTTTCCTCGTCGAGGGTCCTAAGGCAAGTTACAGAAGTCTCTTTATATATAGAGTGAAAAAAATTCATAAAACAGTGCATTTTTCTGCTGTTTCTAAGGCACAGCAAAGGCCTGTCTGCACGTTAGTCATTTCAGTGCTTTCACTCTCCGAATGTGTTACTGTGCCGTAGACACAGAAGCAAAGTACATGCACTGTTTGTGAGTTTCAGTTCACTCCAGATTTGAAGAGACATCCGTTACTTGTCTAGGGTCATTTTCTGCAAAAACTAATTTGACAGTCAACGCTCTAATACCTTTTTGTAGCTTACACAACGTCGTGTTGACAATGACGTTACAAATCATTCGGATGAGCGGTTGAGTGAAAGCGTTGGAAAGGCTAACGTGTAAACAGGTCTTAACACGGACGATTGGATGAATGGACACGTTCAAAAAATTAATTTGTAGATGGTCCCTAACATCTTGCACCATTTACCGCGAGGGCTCGGAGACTTCTCTGCTTACTGCTCTCTCATCTATTTTCCGTTGTAGTAATAGTATAAGCCATCTGGTTGTATATACGTACTGTTAATTCTGGTGACAATGTCTGTTACGTGATACAAATAGCAAACTATAGCCAGTCTTCTCAGCTTGGTGTAAAGCCAGTTTCCAATGAAACCTTTGAACTGTTTGTTTCTTCCCTGTAGACACAACTGAACGTATGTCTGCCAAACGATTGGCTAAATTGGCAAATGTTGACCAACGATTCTGCTGCCAGTGCAGCAAATATCTCCCGCGAAGTTTTGGATGGCTTTTGAATTTGAAGTAAGTCAGAACTCAAAAAGCTGTGAGCATTTCTGCTGTTTATTAGAGAGTAGCAACCCATTAGCAAAGGTGACGGGCTCTGAAAAGACTACAGCCCCTGCTTAGATGCAATTCGTAGGCCGAAACACACCAAAAGCAGTTCAGCGAGAAGCTGGCGGGCAGGCAGTTCTTGAGAAGCACGGAATGCATTGGAGCGCGCACACCGAACAGCGGCAGTTGAGCAGGCCGCTCCCGCTGTTCGGTGTACGCGCTCCAATGCATTCCGTGCTTCTCAAAAACTGCCAGTCTGTCTACCAGTTATTCCTTGAACTGCTATTGCTGTGATTCGGCCTTTAGTTTCACAAATAAGTCATTCTGACTGCTAGTGCACCATTTGTCGTTGTTTTACACTCTAACGACATCTCTACTCCATTCTGAATATTCTTATTTAGTTTACACCTCGGTGCTTTTATACTTTGGTTTCATGGCCTTAGAATGAAAGATTCCGTAACTGTGACTACAGCCTAACGTGTATGAACATCCAAACACTCCCTATTTAATATCAGTTTGTACACAATTGTTATGAATATGAAACTATCTGCTTCGAGTTGAACAAATCGTCACAAACAAGAAACAACTATACTTCTCGCAGCAACTGTCTCCCGTTTGTTTGAAACCATTTCCGCTTTCTGAAACATTGACCTCATCGCAATTGCAGTAAATACTACACAAAAATAACCAAGAGTTGAAGCAAACTTCTTGGAAATGCACAGCACTCTAAAAAATAGCTGAAAAAATGCGCTGCTAATCGGACCATTTCTACTTCCGCCAAGGAGGTTATGGTTTCGTCGTTTTTGTCTATCTGTTAGTCTGTCTGTCACCAAGATAACTCAAAAATTTATAAACCGATTTAGATGAAATTTACAGGGATTGTTAGGTATGTTAGGAGGAACAGATGATTAATTTTTGGTGAAGATATGTCCATCCGCTTGTTTGTTTGTTTGTCTACGTCATTTTTCTCGATGCCATAACTCAAAAAGCTATGGATGGATTTTGATGAAATTGACATGAGTTGTTAGGTATATAACAAAGAGTAGATGACCAAATTTTCATAATGTTCTGTTTGTTCGTTCGTTCGTTTGTCGCTGTTTTTAATTTTATGCTTGTTAGCACAATAACTCAAAAAATAATAAATAGATCTTTATGAAATTCATAGGAGTTGTTAGTAATGGTGAAAAACATAAATGATCAAATTTTGGTGCAGATCGGTTGGTTCGTTTGTATGTTTGACTCATATTTGTCATAACGTTTGTTAACAGTGTAACTCAAAAAGTTATGAACAGATCTTCAAAAAAATTGAACAGGCTCTTATTAATATAAAAAGGCACAAATGATCAGATTTTGGAGTTTATGCAAAGAAAATTATGGTTTCAGAGCCAATTTGAATTTTTGCTACCGTTTTCTCCCTTGGCGGAGGTATGCGCTCTCAGAGTGCTCTAGTTTCCTTATTAGATTCCTGATTGTAAATAGCAATCCACATTTCTTCAAGCATTTTAGCTATGCAGAAACATGAGCTTGCAATTACATTGAAGAGTATATGTACTTAAATAATTTTTTGTTTATTTATAGTTGTCTGACTGACAATAAAAAAAAATTTAAGTGTGCCGTAGAGTTTTGTAGGTATGGTCAGCTTGGTCGCAACTTGGTCCGTTTACTACAGATAAAGGCTTACTGCTGCTCTCAGTACTGCACGGCTGCAGTTGATCACAGCTCATTAGAGCTACCGTATCAGACACAGAATGCCTATGTGACAGTTGTGGCTACTCAATGGAACGCATTTTAGCTAGCCCAGTCCCAGAGCGGAGTGAAAATGCAATACAGGGTGAGTATCTCAGG
This sequence comes from Parhyale hawaiensis, assembly GCA_001587735.2. NCBI lineage: Eukaryota > Metazoa > Arthropoda > Malacostraca > Amphipoda > Hyalidae > Parhyale > Parhyale hawaiensis. The sequence goes on from LQNS02277219.1 coordinate 3,378,740, forward strand.
GATGCACCTGTTTAGCGGAAATACGAACGTGCATAGTTCGCCGTGCAAATACAGCTTCCTGCAGGCTTCCCGCCACTGATGGTATTATGCTAAAAAGTAGTGCTAAAGTTAGATTGAGATCCTGGGACACGAAGTCAGCTTACCGAAATGTTACTGCTGATAACGTAGAAATACTGTTGATCTACTTACCATAAATCGAGCATTTGGCCACACATTGCCACCATTGAATAAGAAGACACTTGACAATCCCTTCAAATTTCGCAAACAGCTCAATTATGAGTATGTAGATTGTTTGGTTCATTGTTTCAACTAATCCCGTAACGCTTTATCCTTAAACGAACATTCTTTGGTTAATTTCAGACTAGTTTTCATTAATTTGAGATTGTTGTAACATTATGCGCTATGTTACAATGAAAAAAAAAATGGTGTCAAGTGCGTGAAGAATGCCTGACAGTTATAAGCACTGTTTTTGGTTTTTGATATTAATTCAGCGTAGTATTATATTGTGTAAACTAAATTAGATACTCAAGCTCTGGCAAATAGTCATTGGTCGTGACATTTACAAGCAGATACCGTGTTCATAGCATTAGAACGAAGTTCAATGAATATCATCTCCAGACAGCATTAATGCTGACTTGGAAGAAGCTTAGGGATTAAAAAGGCTATTAGAATATTGATAGTTCATCTTTGAGTGCCCCTCTGGCATCGGTGCATTTGCGTTATTCGAAGTGAATCGCATCTACAGTTTTTTTTTTTTTAACGAAAAAGATGATGAACCGCCAAAGACACCTGCACTGGATCAGATAATAAGTACCGAGAATGTTAAGGAATTTATGATAGCGATTTCTGACTAGCTTGCGAAAAATTGAAATAAATAATTATAATGAACGTTATAAAGTACCTATTGTCCTTCAACTACAAAAAGAGAAATTCACCATAATACCAACTTTTTCAGCGGGAGAGTTTGCTTTACCACCTTATTTATTTACCAGCTTTCTTACCAGCAGACTCATTTGTTTCTTAATTCGGCTAATTATATAAAAAAAGAAACCATTTAATAATGATTATGATATGGAAAGAGAATTGCACGACTTTTTCTGTGTTTAGAAAAATTGAAGACTTTCTACAAAACTGGCACTACTGTGTTGCTGAGCTTTTAGGAGACAGTTAGAGTGTGAAAGGATTCGTATAATACTTCGACAAAGAGACGTGTATGAAAATAAAAGTGCGCCGTGTAACTGTCTTTTAATCAATAACTATGAAAAAAAACTACACTTTTTGGCTACTTGCACGTTAATGTACAAATAATCTTTTCTTGTCTTGTGTGTTTGTGACACTATGACGCGCTATCAAACGAAATTGCAATGAGAATAATAATTAGTCACACCGAAGCGTAAGGGCTAAAAATTATACAAAGAGCCAGTACATCAAAGCTGACCAGCTACCAGAACTGGCTGGCTGTGATTGCGCCTATGGGATCCGACGCAAGTCAAACAAATTGGTATGCAGGAGGCAAGGTGCCAACGCATCGGTCCATTAGATCACATCATTAATATTAATTAGATTGAATAATGCATCAGGCCTCCTATCGTACGCCTATTTTGTTTTGATTGGGTGTTTTTATTCATCGCTTCTCTCGATCCAAGCTCGAGCACCATTGATGGACTCTTCGGCAGCCCACAACTCTTCCAAACAAACTCGGGTTGTCAGCAAGGCGGAGCCTCCCTGTATGGGTCATAAATAATTTTGTATTTTGGGTAGTGAATTGATAGGAGGATATGCTGTTTTCAGGGGCAAATTTTTCCAGGGGGAGGCGATGCCTGCATGAGTTGATGTGTCGAGCTGGACTTTGCACGAGGTGGTTTTCAGAGGGAAGGAAAGAAGGAAATACATATGTTGTAGCGTCGACTCTCGAAGTCTTCTTGCTGTTAGTCGAAACACATGCGTGCTCTCATCGGCAAATAGGATAAGATTTCTGTTTAATTTGATATGCATACAGTAGTTGGGGAAAATAATGCTCTTCATAGGTAATATATCTAGCCTGCTGATTTAATTTTAGGCTAACAGTAGGTACGTGATTACTAGCATGAATGAGCAGGAATTGGAAATTTAAAACGTTTCCCCAAACATCACGATGGGTGATGATTGATAAGCTTCACTAAAAATCGACAGTAATAGGCATGCAAAATATAGAGAGACTTATCAGCAAGATTTAATACATACTAAGTTCACTAGGATCTATTCAGAGAAACTTTTTTCAGCTGCTTTTAAGGAAAGCAAAGAATATCAGGCTGAAAATTACCTTCTTGCTGTTTTTTTTTTAATATTCTAGAATGCATCATATGTTCAAATAATGGCATCTATTTGATTCAAAAAATTTATATATGGAAATATATGCAATCTGTTTTTCTTGTTTTCAAGCATTCTCAGTTAAATTTTGTTTATCTTCAGTGCGCCAGAATGGAATGTCAATTGGAGAAAATGACCATACCAGCATCTCCTGATTTTTACTTTCACACAAGGTTCTAGGGACACAAAAACTGCTCACGATATTTGCGCAGTGTATGAATAGAGTGCCATAGCTGAATGGACCGCTCGCTATGGGTGCATCAACTTCAAAAATTGAAATTTTCATCTCAAAGGCTCACCTCGTTCTGGTCGTTTGATTGAGATTGATGAGGAACGATTAAACAACCTTTTGCAAGAAAATGCTCGTCGAACGATAAGGGAACCGGCAGAGAAAATGGAATACTCCCACACCGTTGTACAGAAGCATCTTCACTCGATGGAAAAGGTTCAGAAGTATGGATCATGGGTTTAAGTGACAACAATAATAATTAACGAACTAGAATCTCCGCCGGTTCGCTTGTTCGTCACCGCTCCACTCATTGACACAAGCAACGATTTCTTCACAGAAAAATGGTGCCTGTACTTTAATATGCGCTATGGGTGGTGTTGTATTTAATACTGAATTCAAACTTGAAAACCTAGTTAGATAAATTTTTCGAGTCAAAATCGGACAGATTTTGTCAACGAGGTATTGAAAATTTTGTTGAATGTTAGGAAAAAGTCGTAAATAGGAATGGAGAATATATTCTTGATTAGTTAGTTGTTACTTTTCACTACACTTTTCGAAAACATTTCATTTAGAAAGGCGAGGACTTAGTTTCCAGCGCAATAAATAATTGAAGTTACTGGATCGGTAACTAAATTACTGCTATTTTCTGTTACAAACAAGCTCGTCTTTCTCTTTATGCTAATCGCTAGAGCATATGCAAATGATCGAGGTGGACTCCGTTCTCTAGTCTATTTAGTTTGTCCAGTTCTCTCTGTTGCTTCATCATTTTAAGTCATCTCGGTCTGCTCCTCAAATAGCTCGAGTGCATGTGTATGAGATTTGAGGTGCTGAATTTAGTTTGCCAGATTTTGATGGCTTATGCTGGAGCCTTTTCGACGGTCCCTCAACCGTCTCTGCGGGACACGCAAACTTGCCATTCAGAGGGAAAAGTTTCTGCCAAAGTTAGAAGTTGGGAAACGCTAAACTGAGCGAGGCATGGCCGCTTGATACATGCAATTGCAGCGGCTGGTGTAAGTGTGTGTGTGTCTGTGTCGGGTGTAGACAGTCACACTTTGTAATGGGACATAAGCGCCTTATACATTGGTCCGTGCCACCGTGTGTGGTCTAGCAACAGTGAGGCATTATCACCCTAATATTTTCATCTTATTGTGTGTGGGGTTTAGACACAGTCGCATCCGCTGTAGGATATATCCGCTTTATATAGAATATGCTGGCGTTTGCAGTCTAGAAATCAACCAAAATTATATGAGGATTACCCCTCGTGAGGAATTTGCCCTTCAGTCTGCATCGCCAACCCCAACAGACTGCTGGGAGTACATGCAGCAGAGAAGCAACTTTAATCAGGGGTACGTTTCATATCCATTGTGTTTCCCCGTGGCTCTATTGTCAATTGGAACAATTAGACGGTACGGCAAGAGCTGTACTCGCTGTTCATACATAAAGTCAATAGCAGCCGTAACTGACCGTAGCACTGCGTTATGCCTCTTCGTTACGGCTTATCGCTTTTCATATCTCCATCTCTAGGGCCGTTGTGCTGCTGGTGCTTATATATAGACCGTGGCAGTGTTAGTAGTAAACAAAGTAAATCTAATTTCCACCGTCGTAGGAGTGCTGCAAGTCTCAAGTCGGGTTCGCACCGCAGTGTTTTGGTCTCTGTTCGTAGGGTAAAGTATGCGAAGATTTTGTTGCGTCTTTGCAACCGCTACGGTGTGTCTAGCGACCATATTAGCTGTCATGAAGCTGCTTAAAAAGTATCACCACCGATGTTCTGGGCAATTCTTTAACTATCCCTAAATCAAAATGATAAAATTGTGCATATTTCTGCTGTTTATAGCTTAGTAAGGAACTATTCGGACACCTCACGGTTTTCGACGGCTTCGAAAGACCACATTTAGTGTGACCCAGGCTTGAGTCTGTACAGATGTTGCTCAAGTAATCTGCTAACTACAACTTCGCGACTGTTGCAAGAGTGGCTGTTTATTTTTCTTTTATCTAGGTAAAACTGGTTCTTGCATGAGCGTACGGTGTGCTCACATCCCATAACATTACGAAATTAGACTGCTGCAATTGCCTGTGTTCACGTCTACCATTTTGTCAGCTGTAGCTCAACTCTAGCAGAAGAAATTGTGGCCTATGTGTACTCTTTTGTAACAGAGACTAAGCTGTGTCTCAAGTCTGATAAGTACTTGTAGCCTTTGTTCATATGTACTCGACTAGTGCAGGAGTTATTATTTTGCTCGTCATTACGGAACGTGCATTTTACTACGTGGTAACAAAAACTCATATATGGCATCTCATAGATTGAGAAGACCTACTGCTTGCTACAACTTTTAGGGCAGGTTTTTAAGACGCCATCTGAGATTTTAGAAAACGAGATGACTCACTGAATTAGATGTTTGAAGCCATGCAACGATGAGAGGTTGATGCCGTTAGTTGTGAATATCAGAGAGTGTAATTGATGACACGAACGAATATTTAGGATTCCTTACCCAATGCACGGCTGGAGAAAAGTAACTAGAATTTGGTTTCATCAGAATAATATATTGATGGATTAATGCATACTATAGTGTACCCGCGTTGTCAAAAATTACAATGAAGAATTATTTGTAATGACCTGTTTCATTGCTGATGATTTTCTTTTTAACTTCTCTATGTAGGATGCAATGCAACAACCAACTTCCATAATGGAATATACATATCAGATAAGCATGCTAGGCTAAACCCAGCCAAGCTTTCTTTCGGTGATACGCTGAAAAGCAATGTTGTTTTTTCTAGCCTGCACTAGATCTTGTCTCCTAATAAATACTGAGCTAGGTATCCTTGATACTCGTTAGTGTCGTATAAATCGGAATTTTTTTCGTCAAGTGATAAGTTCTGTTGAAAGAAGAACCCAATTTCTGTTAAAAGAAGAACTCAAATTGGAGAAAATGATTTGCTTCGTGTTCTTTAAGCGCCTGCTGACCACTGAAGAATATCTTACCTTTTGCTTAAATGAGTATAAAGTCTAAAAGATTCTCAGCGTTAACTCAGGGCAGCTGAAGTTTGAGTGAAGGGACGTCAGAAGAGAGTGCAAATCACGATGCAATAGAGTGCTTTGAGAAGCTGTAGCTACATTGAGTGAATTTCGACGATTGGCAAAAAAACTTGGATCCAGATGCATGTACGTTTGCCATCATCTGCAACCTGGCCTATTTTCTACCTATAAGTTTTCAATGAAGCTTGACAGGATGGCCACAGCATCTAACCTGGGCTAGTTCCCACCTATCTGTTTCCTCAAAGCGTGACAGATAAGGACGGATAAATACTCATAGGTTTTTATTATTTTGTAGAATAGGAAGTGCATTCATTTACAAGTGAACTGAAACCCAGAATGTCAATGCTAATTTCTTCTTATCTATTTCGTTAACAGCGTGGCACGAACCATATAAATACATATATAAATAAATATAAATAACTAGAGCATTCTGAGAGCGCATACCTCCGCCAAGCAAAGCTACGGTAACGAAAAATTCAAATTGGTGCTGAGACCATTATCATATCTTTCTATCAACACCAAAATCTAATCATTTGTGCTTCTTGATGGTATAAACACTTTCTGTAATTTTCTTCATAAATCATTGAGTTATGCTGCTAATAAACAATACAACAAACATAAGTGAAATATACAAACGAACCAACTGATATGCAGCAAAATTTAATTATTTATGTCTTCTAACAGTACTAACAACTCCTGTACAATTCATAGAGATCCGTTCAAAAGTTTTTGAGTTATTGCGCTCACAAGCACAGCATCAAACACAGTATTAAACACACGAGCGAACAAACAAACAGATTATCACAAAAATCTGGTCATTTACATTTCTTTAAAAACCTAACAACTCTTGTAAATTTGATGAAAATTTATCATTAACTTCTTGAGTTATGGCAAGGACAAAAATGAGGCACACAAACGAACAAACGGATGGATAGATCTTCACCAAACGTTAATCATCTGTTCCTCCTAACATACTTAACACTCCCTGTGAATTTCATCTAAATCCGTTCATAACTTTTTGAGTTATCTTGATGACAGACAGACAGACAGAATAACTGGTAAACAGAGTAAGAGACAGAGCGACAAACCCGACGGAAGCATAACCTCCTTGGATATAGATATAGTGACTAGACACAAGTATTTGCACATTTCTTGTCCATTTTCGAAAAGAATTGTTTTGTTTTGGACAAGCAGTACTGGGATATCGAACTGTAGACATTCATATTGCTCATAAATTTTCACTTTAGACATTTAAAAAAAAAAATAATTGCCGAAGTATTATTGTCTAGTCCCTGTAGTTTTACGTTATAGTAGTATGCAGTAACTCTCATAACTATCTATGAAAGCCAAATCGAGTGATTCTTGTTTCACTTAGATTTACTTCAAACTTTCAGGTGTCAAATTAGAGCGCCTGAAGCCCTGCTAATGCCAACTGCGTTCGATGAAAATTTAAATAAGAGAGATTTAGGGTGCGTTCGATTGGGCCTCAGAATTAAGATGTATCACAGCCCGGTGCAGATAGGGTTAATCTTTTAGTGCATCGGTGCCTAATTGAGAATACAAATTGTGATGAACGAGACCTGTGCGTAAATTTTTACGTAGTGCAGTACCTAACAATCATTCAGTAAGCTTCAAAATCTTCTATACATACCGATTGATAATGTTTTCAATGTCTTCAGTATCACGCAGCGTTTGCTTTCCCGTCGCACTCTGGTGCGAAGAAGCAAAAATTAAGGCCCGGTTGCGGACGATGGTTAAACTAAAGAAGCCTCAGGAAGGAGTTCACTTACTACTTTGCTAAATTCCAAGACTGAAAATTGAAGACATCCGCATCGTCTCTCAGCAGCATCATATCTACTGTTTTATCCTGTCTTCCCACATCAGAGCTTGATTTGCTTTGAGTTCATGAAACACGAGTTAAACAGAACTATGAGAGAAAAGGCTTAGATATCTTTCAGATAAGAACAACAGAAAAGGAGGATCCTAGCAATATTATCTTCTACCACCTCTTCTTGACGACTAGTGTACCAAGTTACTGCTGTGCTTGCTTAGATGAAATTTGCGATTAGCGAAGCACTTTCAACATTCTGCTTCACGTAAGCAGAACAGCTGTATAAAGCCTATCCGAGAGTAACAATTCCCATCATGATCAGTTGGATTAAAAGTTTCAGCCACAGTGATACAAGAAGCCGAAGGAGTAGGTGGGCCTGATTCAAGCGTCATTAGTTGAAGCTAACCTATCCTTATATAATAAAACGCTTCGTTTATTTATTTACTCATTTATTTTGTGTCCGCTCTTAAAGAAACAGGCTAGCTTGTAGATTTTGTAATTAAGTTGAGTTTTCTTTAGGAGTGATGGCCACGTTGCAGAAGATGGCGAAAGCTGAATGCTGATCTCTTTAAATGAATGCACTTCTTGATTGAAACACTTCTTGAAATCGGAACAATATGTGTGCAGCTTCTGGAGTCCGATTCTATAACTTTTTTCTCTCAGTTCAAGACGTATAAATTTGGCAGATGATCAACGGAGCAGGGTAGACAATTATTTCACAGACAGTAGACAATTGTTTCTTCTAACTTACTGTCTTTCTCTGAGAGAGCAGATTTCGCTTCAGAGGCCAAAATTTCAGTTCTTCAATGAAGCAGATGTTTGAGTACAGAAGACAGTATCATGGATACGGTGCACTCATATTATAGGCTAACTGGGGTTGCATTCAAGTTTATTGCAGTGTTTTACTCAAGATTTTACATTGTAAGACTTACTTTTAATTAAGAAAGAGGACAGGGAACGTAAAAGTAGAACGAGAATACTACAGCCTCAACATCGAAGACGAACTACCAATGGAGAGAGATGAAGCGCCTATGCGACAGTGATAAGGACTTGAAGCAGAAAGATTACAGAAGGGAATAGGAGATGTTAGCTAATAAGCGTGAGCGGGAAAATGTAACTGCAAGTTAGAGAAGAGAGCAAACATATCGATTACTGCGGGAATTGTTTTCACGCACGGGTCTACTAGTTATGAAATAGTTTATGCCGTAACAGGTTACACTGACAACAAGGCAGACAGCAGGGTAATGGGAATTTTATTTGAAACATCACCAGTGATAAAGATAAGTTCATTTAGATATTTCTTACATTTCACATGGGGGAGCTTGTCCTTAAGTGGACTCTTTAATCAATCTAGCATGTGAAAACTATGAAGCCTGTTTTCTAACTTTTACCCACTTCAATCACTACACCGGTGAAAAAAGACAGTGCCCGAAAAGCACCTTTTGTTCATATCAGGGCTTGTGCAACGTTCTTTACTTTATTTGTCAATGCTATATCATTTTTCTGTTTTATGTCAAGTCACTCAATAAAGTGAACTTGGATCTGAATCTGAGTCGTCGTTACGTACGACTCAAAGCTGCAGTTTCTGTTCATGAATGAACTTCCTGTTCATTTCGCTCGCTACACGTGCGAAATAGACAGTCCTTGCATACGAACATATTAATTCTCATGCAAGCCCGGACTGAGATTAGGCTTCTGCTCCAGCACGGTGGTGGCGGCCGCCATCAAAGACAATGTTGATGAAGTCAGCTGTAATCGCTCGAGTGGCATCAGAAAGCCCCGTAGCTCATCAAACATCAAGCCAATGATGAGCATCAACAAACACTGCAAATTATTGCCTGTTTGATCTACAAATTGCCTTCAAACTTCCAACCAATAATATCGGCGATGTTCCTCATCCGTTTACTGTGTAAACGACTGAATTCTTTGATGATATTAAGCCAATTTGGTGAATTAAACCTTAGGGCCTTGATTTATTTTGGGCGAAATCCTTACTCGGTGATGTACTCAGCGACAAGCTTACGTAAGGAGAGGTCCATCGGGGCAAAACTCCAGCAAATTATTTTGTGTACATTGCACTGCAAGTTCGATTGAAACTATCACACATTTAATACCTGTTCATCTCAACTTTTTCTTTCGGAGACCTCTCAGACTAAACTGAACCGGAGGAACGAACATCTCTCCGTGCCATATGGTCCTCTTAGTCTAACTATTCCAATTTCTAACCCTGGTGTATCAAACTTGCCATGCGGCGTACCAACAGTTTTATTATTTACAGTCCTTCATTCTTTCCTAGTTACAAAGCCTGTTTTCTTTGTAGGCCCGCAGTGGATTAACAATTAACAAACGTTAGAAAGCTGACAGTGGCAGCAATCGTTTCCAGCATTCCAGTTGGAAAGAATTAGAAATATCCTTAAAAGTCTCAGATATTTTGATGTATGACAATATGGAATGGTTCCTGATTTGTATATCGTGGGCTTAACACATCCAGTTTCGGGCTTGTACGTTTGATTAATTTAATTCATATTCACAAGATCCATGGGCTTAACAGATGCAATTCTGGCTGTGCCCATCATGGGCTTTATGGATTCAGATTCGTGTTTGTACCTAAGAGCTAGATTCACATTCAATCTTTGCCAGTACCAACTCAAACTATTGTAGTAATCTCTATTGGCCGTGAAGAAATTGCATTGTCAGTTCTCAATTGTTCATACCTTTGGCCGTTATTGGGCGACACAGGCTGCAGGTCACCCATCTATTGGATTTTGGATTTCATATATTGTCCTTTTTTCTAGCTCATGACACGAGCGTGAATTAGTGCAAAATTTAACTCAGAGAAAGGGAAGATTTTCTCAAGTTAGAAACCATGAAGGAAGATGACAGAAATGCTAGTTGCATTGACTTAGTTTTGATCTGGAGTTATTTAATTACTACGTAGGCCGTCAGTCTGCTTATAAACTTTAGTATATCGGACTTGTAGTTCTAAAGGTGCTTTAGGTACATGAAAATTTGTTTTTAGTGGATTTGGAGAGCTAATAAGACTAGTGATCATTGCCATAACATAGGTACAAGAAGAATGAAACATCGTTGCTTCTAACTTTGGAATGACTTCGACCGCTTTGTGGAATGGACCATAACCTGACAGACGAGCTTCAATGTTAACAAAAGTCAGTGATGCATATCGGATGAAATACCTCTATGCTCGACTGTAGATAACTGGTACTGCACTTGCATTAGTAATTGAGCAACGTAACCTAAGAATAACTATCACAAAGGATCTACAGTGAAAAAAACAATTTAGCAAGAGTGTGCAGTAGAAGAGATAGGCAAAGTCCTGGGATTCATCTCAAAGAAGATCAAGTAAAAATTTAAGGATATATTCTCTGTCTAAGGTAATGCACTAGTTTGCTCTCATTTACATTTTGTTGTTCGATTCTGGTTACTGCATCTATATAAAGGTATTGACAAGGAAAGAATCCAAAGCTAGACAAAGGCTTTGATACCACGCTTGCGCAATAACCATGCAGCCGTTACCACCAGAAGCTTGGACCCATCTCTCTCACTCGAGCAAGGACAGCTCAGTGAAACAATGTAGAGAAATGCTCACGTATCTGAATGGCATCAATGGCGTCCTGACAGTGGGAATCATCGACAGCAGCTACGATAATTTTCTTCAAAACAATGAGGCAGTGCACGAACATTAACATTGAACAGCCCGCACTTCAGAGTGAACACCTATCTTACCTACTTTGAGAGTAGGTGTTTTAGATTAGATTAGATTAGATAGGCGGCAGTAGACGAACCAAAAGGCCCATTCCCAAAAAGACACCGGGATTTACACCCCGATCCTCTATGAGCTATTGCCATTATGTTAGTAGAATGTAGAGGAATGGAGAAACGAGAAGAGAAAAAATGGAAGACGAAAGAGAAAAAAGAAATGAGAAAAACTAGAAAAAAAGGGGAGAAGAGTCGCCGCCAAAGCGATGGTCATTAATGTCCGCAAGCATGATTGATGGCCGCTGATATTTTAACCAAGTCCACGTGCTATCGTACACATCACCTAACGTGTGTAGACGCGATGCTATTTTTTTTCGGTTGGTTCACAGTTAGCGACCAAAGAGAGAGAAAGAAAGCAGCGAATTAGTTCCACAGTGCACGCACTCCCTGATCGCTGGTCTATCTGGTATCCTTGTTAAATGAGAATCTAGTATTAACGTTTCTAATACGCCTAGGCAGTTTGTTAAACAGTCTTGCTCCACTTACAGTGAAGCTGATAGAATATTTTGTCGCAACGGCCTCGCCACCATCGCTTCTTGAAATTCGTACAACACAAATCCTTCCAGGTCTTTCTGAGTCTCTGGAGACAATCCGTTCATTCACATTCACAGTGATGCGTACCAGAATTTTCCAAACATAGGTATTTATATGATTGTCGAGGCACACACACTGAACCCATTCAAAAATCGTCTAGATACGTTCTGCGAGTGTGGCTCTCCGCCACTTCGAATTCGTACCTCTCACCATAGCTCGTTATTCAACTTTAAACCACTTCCCTCATTCTCCAGATGCAGCCCAATCCAACTAAACTCCAATACAAGTGTAACGTGACGTCTCAAGGACCCACCAGATCTGCTGCAACTGATCATACCGATAAATTCGCCCTATCGGGTGCCATTTAGTTTTACTTCGTGGAATTTCGCATGTCTCTGCATAACGGCGAAAACTCAGTGCTAACAAAACCCAAGCTTCGCTTTGTCTCTAGGAATAGACCTCTTTCTCTATCCATTGCCATTTAACTAAGATAATTTCTAATTTTCTGCATTAATCATATCATATTCTGCTGGGAAGTTACATTTGCTTGAAACTCTAGAAAATGATTCTGGGCACCTATAGTTTGGGTCATTTACTCGACCCAAGATCGAGCACACAATTTGGCTAATTGTGTTTCTTCACAATGGTTAGTCAGTTGTTTCGAAGGCTATCTCCCTTAATCAATATGTTTGCATTTTGTGGTAGAACTTACATAGGACCACACCCCTAAAGAGAAGTACGGAATTATTCAATAAAATTAACAATAAATTCAAAACGACGAAAGAAACGTACACATGTCACGCTATGAAGTCCAACAAAAAGTTCTCAAATTGTATAACTTCATAGATGTTTAAAATTATGAATAAATTTCCTAATGTGATATCTTGGGACATAGGGACCTAAATAGCAAGCATAAAGGCATAATAGCAACTGATGAGTTCATAACACCCATATTTTTAGGGCATAAAGGCATGTTTTTTAGGTCATAAAGGCATATTTTTAAGGTATGACTGGCATATTATAAAGGCATCAAACCCATATTTTTAAGGCATATTTTTCAGGCACAAAAGGCATATTTTAAGGGCATAAAAGCCGGTCTCTACTTATTTTATATCAGCAACTCTAGTCAACACTCATCAGTATATCCAACGTCTCAGAGCCCTGCATCAGCAGCAAAAGGATATCTAGGATGAGTGAAAGCCCATGCAGAATCACATAATACCCACAGTAGTTTTAATCAACGAGTCTAACGAACTTTAACAGCATATGCAACTGCTCGCAGCACAGCGTCAGCGGAGGGGTGTCTGGGGTCAGTGGAAGCACATGCAGGATTCCCATTTTGCAGGAGTCTTTGTTCAGACTCGCCTAGCCAATAAACCAATAGTTAGTAGTGAATTTTGCAGCCGGTGTAGGGCTTGCTTTATTTAGAGTATCGACACCAGACGGGACTTTATGAGGGACACTGTCGCAACACACGGCCCCTTTTATTTTCCATGTCCTTCTGAATAAACAGACCTTGTCGAATAAAAATTTTATCGAAGAGGTCCTTCCAAGAAGCGAGAGAGGCAGAAAAAAAAATGCATGCGGAAAGTTGAAGCATAAATTGGGCTTGCTGATATTTGATGCGAAGAATTGCTGAAAAATGCGATACACAGTCGGGAACTTTTGGATTAATGAGTTTTCCGAGGGTCGCACGTGAATTCTTCTAAAAGAGCTGCGTGGATATATAAGGAACGGGAAGCCTATATATGTCGGAGTAACATTTACGGCAATGTTAATACATTGGAAACTGTGAAATGCATTTCAAGATTCGAATTTTGTGTCTTGAGTAGTTTGTGGATAGCATCACCTGTCATAAAACACCGCGCCAAGGAATCCATTCTTACAGGATTATACGGCATTTTGGAGTATAACAAACAGTTCGCATTGTTGAAGACAATGCAGCAAAAATGTTTAATAGAAAGTAAATTTTGTAGGTATTGAAGCGTTTATGGGCTATAAATATATTTTTACGTTATGTACGTTTAATTAAAAAAAATTCAGTATTTTTATGTGAGTTTGTCAATTCAAAAGCTTTCAGTAATTTGAAGTAGTATGGGAATTAAAAAAATATCTGTGATCTTTATGTTGTATGGAAATTCCAAGGTACTGTATTTAGTAGTTTTTTATGTTCCATGGAATTCACCGTTCAATAATTTTCTGCTTCTGTGAGAATTGGAAAGCTTTAAGTAGTTTTTGTTTCGCTTGGAAATTCAAAAGCTCTAATGCAAAGCATTTTAAGGAAGCTTAGAGCTGCTAATGAATTCACACACTGTTTTCTCCTGGGACCATTTATAATCGCTAAAATTTAGAAACGCATCAAGAAGGTTTTGTATGTACTTTGCATTAATGTTTTATCTGAGTTACCTCTTTTGACGAACTCTATTCGTTTCATTACACTGTACGAGTGTCCGATTAATCTATGAAAAACGTTTGGCAACTATGTCATGCATTTCTTTGTATGATGTACTAACAAAAATTTTCAGTATTCAGTATGATAAATAGTGTAATGAGCTTGAAGAAAACTATATATAACTTTCTGTAAATTATCCGTAATTGTTATTGCTTAGTTGGGAGATCAATTCGCCGATACTTATACCTCTAATATTCCAAACTATCTATAGTTCCAGTAGAGACCATGGATTTTATAAAAAAATATAAGTTCCAGCATAGCGTACTTCGTTAAAATTAAGGCTCAAGTTTTTATACCCAATGCATCAGTTAGAGAAAACTTTAAATATATCCATATTTATTTAATATATAGTTTAATATAATATAATATATATATATGATATATAATATAATATATAATATATATATATATATATACTATAATATATAATATAATATATAATAGTTTAATATATTTTATTAACACAAGATTTACTAGAATAAACCATATAAAGCAAAAAAAAAAAAGAAATCAAGTCAACACTATGTTCTTCGACGGAAAGTCGCGGAATTCCAGTTCCTCTAGTATCATACGATCCTAAAAAAATCATTATATTATTATATCTACATTCACTCGACGGGTGATAGGTACAAACTATCACTTCAGCAGCTACGGAAACTGTCAAAAAAAAAAAAAAACTCTGAATAAAATGACAGTAGCATGGCAGTCGAGCGAAGCCAGCTTGCTTACAACGGCAAAAGTATTCATCACGATGACACCTGCCTGACATCCCCCCTACGTACGAACCTGCTGAAGCCATGCGTGCTGTTCGGAAAATTCGTATTGGTATTTAGTTATGTAAATTTCAATATCGTTTGAGAAGTTAACATAGTTGTTTGCTTGTAAGGCTTACAGGATGAATTTTACTACTATAAATCAGGTCATGATGGAAGTATGAGCAGCCAGTCATATATCTGAAGCGCTTTGGGGCGTAAGTGGAGTTGGGGTTGTTTTGGGAATAGAGTGTGCGTAGGTGTGTGTGTTTTCGTGTTGGTCTCTCCGGTGGTGGCTCATATCCTGGCGGGCTGTGTATATCCAAGCAGATTTACTCTACCTTATATAATATCACCTGCAGTGTAATTTTACATGCTATAATAGTGTACGATGTTATAAAGATCTCAACACTAACCGAAAAATATATCTCCTTGTCCGTTTCTACGGATAAACTAAGTGCATACATTCCTTTAAGTCAGGCTATTGCAAAGGGATACCGTGAACGCCTTATTTCTATTTTTGCAGTCATTATCTGAAGATTTAAAAAAGTCCTACCTTCTGCTACCATCTGGTTATAAAAACCCCATCACCGTCGGGAAAAAATGCTAGTAAATTTTTATATTTATACAGCCAACGTGTACGATTCTGTCAGTAAAGGTTGGGCAATATCTAATATTCTTGCGTATTCTGAATATTTTTCTGTATACGTTCATCACGGGCAGGGAAAGCTCCCTTTCTCTACCAGCTACAAACTATCAAACGTTTAGTTTAGACCGTAAAGAAATGTTTCCATTGCTCACATGGAATCAGTTCTTGGTTTTCTCAGTAAAGGTTAGGAAACGCTTAGAGAACACAGAGTCAATCTTTTATTATTCATTCATCACTTAAAGACTAAGTTTCTACGCTGGCAAGAAGCTGTAAAACTCTGAGCACTTCAACAAAGTGAATACGTTCATTTTTTATCATTATAGGAGACCTACGATGATTCTATGAGAAAATCCCCTAATGAAGTCCCTATTCGATATGGGTGTTAACTTAGTGGTACAACTTATACCTACTCGTACGTCACACAAATATAACGCTACTCCTAATTATGTCGTCTCTCTTCAATGATATATCTATTTCTTTTAAAACGAGAGCCCTCGCTAAAGCTACAACCTGTCGCACTTCCAAGCCAAGAGTCTGAGAGGCACTGGGCCTCCAAAAGCCAATGCTTACGGCGGGCGGACACACAAGTATACAGCCTCGCAGCATCGTCACTCCTGCGTCCGTACAGCCAGCTGTAAGATTCTTATTCAATACCAACAGATCTACGCATCACATGTTCACTGGGGTCATTTTTGAACATGGCTGATGAACCACTAAATTCACCCCAATTTTCATACTGAAATATCAAGAACTCCATGGTACCTTCAACTCCGACGGATTGAGCACAATATCAACATGAGACAGTGAGTAATTATTATTTGCTTTCTTTTCTTCTTCATTGAGTGGAAATATGTACGTAGAAGTTGTGTCCAGTTGTGTGTGAGATCAGTAAGAAGGCACAGTCATCAAGCTTCAAGGACTATTCACAGACCAGAACTTGATAAGAAATTTTATCGTTGGCCTTCGTTTGTAACGTCACTGGTAACCGTCGTAAGTCAGTCCTAACTTCACCAAGGAGTCACAATCAAACATTAACCCTTCACCGGCCAAAAAGACCGTTGGTTGATACTAGTCCTCTTACTATGAAAAGTGATTTTTAATGAGGATGACGGGGCGGGAAGGAGGGGAGAGGTCAAACGACGCTACTATATCTGAGACGAGATGTGTGCTTATGGTATGAGTTGCACTGTGTATCACTAGTATCACTCGGACTCAGCTATGAGCTCTTTGCATTGACTACACCATATTTAAAAACCCACTCCCTGCATACGAGAAATAAGGCTTGTTTTCTAAATGTTATTAAACTGTTTTGAAACAGATTTAAGCAATTCAAGCGAAGTCAAAATGTTCATGGAGCCTTAAGGAATGAATTTGTTAGCAATAATAGTCTGTCGGTGGGATACAATACTACATAGTTATGATAACTTGTATGTCAGTCGAGTGTCCTTATATTGAAAAATTGTCGCCAACCAATCAGTTATTAGCAAATTTGTGTGTATTACGGATATATACTTTTCTTCTTGTTAGAAATTCTTAACCTTTCAAGTACTCACGGTAGCTGTGGATTCCAGGATTGCTTTATGCTTTTCAAATCTAAAGCGTTGTTGCTCTTCCTTAAAAGTTTGATAGGATTTTCGAGAACTATTCTAAGAGCTTTGTAAGCGGTCGTCTATTCTTGGAAGTTAATATAACGCTGAGTTGCCATAACCATTATGAATTATTTTTTGTGATCATATGAAAATACAAACTTGCAGCAGCAGAGTTCCCTAAGTGAAAGGGTGAAGTAGGGCATATTTGTTATTTCGAGGGAGCGGTGAACAATAATTGTGCAGGCTCTACTCTTGATTAGGAACTTCCTTTAAACAACTGAATTCTAAAAAATTAGGCCTATTATGCTTGTGTACCAGTGAAAAATAGTAAATTTCAGGAGTCTGAGCAGGTCACTATGTAATATGGCTCTAGTTGGAGGGCCTGATCAATGTATCTTATAGAGCGTTAGGACAGTCACCCACCTCTATGAGGCACCTAGTGGAGTGCCTGGTGAATGTAAATTATGGAGCGTTAGGATAATCGCCTTCCTCTGCTAGAAGGCACGCGGTGGAGTGCCTGGTTAAAGTATCTTATGGAGCGTTAGGATAGTCGCCTTCCTCTGCTAGAAGGCATGCGGTGGAGTGCCTGGTAAAAGTATCTCATGGAGCGTTAGGATAGTCGCCTTCCTCTGCTAGAAGGCGCGCGGTGGAGTGCCTGGTAAAAGTATCTTATGGAGCATTAGGATAGTCGCCTTGCTCTGCTAGAAGGCACGCGGTGGAGTGCCTGGTAAAAGTATCTTATGGAGCGTTAGGATATATATAGTCGCCTTCTTCTGCTAGAAGGCACGCGCTGGAGTGCCTGGTAAGAGTATCTTATGTAGCATCAGGACATTCGCCCTCCTGCGATAAGGCACGCGGCGGAGTGCCTGGTAAAAGTATCTTATGGAGCGTCAGGACAGTCGCCCTCCTCTGCTATCCAATGATCCATCAAGGCCAGGTCCAATTTTAGAGTTGACGCGGCAATCATCGACAGAAATCTTTACAGCCACCATGACGGCATCTCTCTCCTCGATACTTTTTCAGAACATTTTTAGGTCACTTCACTTTTTCCTTCACATCTAAAAGGTCCAGACCTCTCACGGGCCAGCGGGTGAGATTTTTGTAAAAGCGGTGATGTGGGAAGCCAGAGTTGCTTGCGCTTCACACCTTTCAAATAAAGTGGGCAGTTTTGTTATTTCCTACGGCATCTGGAAACATAATAAATACATTGGGGCTTCGTCACGTGAATGAAATTTACGCGTGGATGTGATCTGAGTACTGAAAATTGTGAGTTACAAACAAGCGCGTGTGAGAGGTTGAGCAGGCAGGCACATGTTTTATCAAATATAAGCGTACTGCGCTGAGTGCATTTTATTGAATAAATAAAATGTTCCGATTGACGAGTCCATATGTTATATTATCCATTTTTTTTAAACTTTTGTTTCAACTGGTTGAGTTATTTTTCATTCGAACAATGAAGCCATAACTGTATTCCAAGCCCTGGAAGCAGAGAGTTGTAAACTAACCATTGCAAACGTCATACCGGTAGTAATAGGAGACAGTGCAGTGGCTGGTAATGATAGTGCTTGCTTTCATCCAAGTTAATATCGCTTTACTGCGCTTGTGCAGTCACAAAAACTTGTTAAGAGCTTTTCTTAGAGATATAGTCGCACTAGCATCACCGGTCGAGTGACAGCCTAAAAAAATATCCACAAGGAAATTGCGAGGTGCAATAAAATGCTGGTTGTTCTTACCGTAGAGTTTTGTTTACAGAAAAGGCTCATATTTTTCGTTTCTTTTGCCTATTTAATTAATGGCAACAGAGTGAAACATTTAAATATCTTATCTCTTTTGAATTACCAATCAGTCAGATAAATTTCTCGCCCCATTCACACGGTAAAACTGTTTTTAAATATACCATTGATCAAGAGTTTAAGACCACTTGGAAATTAGAAAAATACCGTTTTAGTTAAAAATAGGGATAAGTATTTCTTAAAGGAAAAAGATGTAACAAAGGAAATATACCTGCTGTAATAATTTGTTAAGAAATGTACAGGTTTATCAAGTAATGAGTTTTCACTTGATCAAAATTATAGGACAGAGTAAATAAATGTTTAGTTCTAGGGTAATTTCCCGCGTTTCGGATCAGTTACAGGCTCGCAATGATAGTGTGAAGGTGTCACGATGCCCTAAGCAAGCAAATTCTCCGAATTAGAACGTGGATGAATTATTGAACTTCATAAGCAAGGTTTGTCGCAACGTGCAATCGTAAGTGAGATTCACCGCGGCAAAATTGTCATTTGCAACTTCTTATAAGACCCTGAAAGTTATGGAACAGCAAAACATAGTGGTGGACCGACAATAATTGCCTCTGCATTGAGCAGGAGAATTAGGCAAATGTTTTTTCTCAAGAGAGAGGACGGTCATCTAGGCAAATCAGGGCACTCGCAGATTCCGATTGCAATTCAATGGCCACCAAGTGACACTTATGACAAGAGGGCATGAAAAACAAAAAAACGTCTGAAAGGTCCTCGGTTGTTTCCGCGTCACAAAGTGGCCCGTTTATAGCTTGCTTGAGAGCAGAGCACCAAACATTGGATATTGCAAAGTGGTCCAAACTTTTGTTTTCTGACGAAAAAAGTTCAAACCGGATGGCTCTGATGTATTTCGACGGTACTGGCATGACATAGAGATGCCTCGTGAAATGTTTTACAGGCGTCTCAGCGGTGGAGGCTCCATTATGGTGTGGGGTGCCTTTTCCTACTGGGGAGTAATAAAGCGTCACGAGGTGCAGGGTCGTCAAACAGCAGCTGGTTATGTCGGCATGTTACAACGATCATCTTTGTCGACGGAGTGCCCTCGTTTGTGTGGTGATGAAAAGTTTTGCCAGCAAGATAAAGCAGTAGTCCACAATGCCCGACAGGCTATAAGCTTTTTTCAAGAAAATGTGGCTCTTATTTTACGTCATCCAGCATGTTCGCCGTACTTAAACTCAAAAGAAAATCTTTGGGATGGATGGCGACAAATGCTTAAGGCAATGGTAGACAATTTGTGACAGCAAACGAACTTCGTAATGCCATTTTTAAGGGATGGGGCAACATTCGTCCAACCTCGTGGAAACCCTCATTTCTAGTATGCCTTTAGAATTTTTATGCTTATCAACAAGAATGGAGGCAGTGCTCACTACTAAGTTCAAACTTTGCTCACCTCAACCTCCTAGTTGAAAGGTTACCTACAATTTTTGCTTGTGGTCTTATAATTTCAATGAACTAAAAAATTCATTATATGATGCAAATGTACATTTATAGATATATTGTTACAGCAAGTATTTTTCGTCTTTCGCAACTGCTACCCTTAAGAATTACTGATCCATAGTTGTTGGAATTGATTGATTTAACACTAAAACATTGTTATTTTTTACCTTCTCAAGTAGTCTTAAATTTTTGATCAGGAGTATATATATATATATATTATCGGACATTAAATGTTCATAAATTGAATTTGCTGAATCGTCACGTTGAGCAGAATTTAACACTTATTTTTTACTTCTTTACACAGTCAAGGATACTGTAACAAAACTCGAAAGAAAGCTACACAGCTGAGATAACTAAAGCAGAGTTCCGTAAATTTTCGGAACTCATAAAATCAATGAATTTTATAGGAAATGACTCAGAATTCAAAGTTCATGTGGTACATGTCTTATGCGATAGCTACACACCCTGGCATACGAGAATTTTACGCGCAAACAGTTTTACAATACTTCATTCGGAAGTAGCAATTATGGTTAACGAACTTGCTACCGCTCACTGGGAGTTACTGCATGGAACTAAATGTTCGGTCAGCTTGAGAAGATCCTGTAGTGCCAAGTACATAATTATGATACATTCACATGCACAACTTGATGCACTTGATGCTAGGATGTGCAGCTTGCTAGTCGATTGTGCTATCGTATCTATGCTACCGACTTCAAATATGAACCGGGACGCACTACCGTCGTTCACGACACCTTTGCGTTCACGTATGCTTTCTTGCGCGCGCCACCACTAAAATAAACACTACCCAAGCTAACCTAACCTAGCCTAACCTAACCTAACCTACCCTTACGTAACCTAATCTAACCTCCTTACCTAACTTTGTCCCCTAACTTTACCTAACCTAACCTAACCCAACTTAACCCAACCTTACCTTTCTAACCTTACCTAGGCAGTTGTGGTTTGTTTGTGGTTTGTTTCATCCAATTGTTTGTGAAAATTCTTTCCGAAAAGGAGAATGCCTGGATCCTTCATGTGGCGAAATTCACTTGGGTAATACCATACGTACTACTAGCTCTGAACCCCGTTCGTGGCATCAACGAGACCACG
>LQNS02277219.1:3403445-3413845 GCA_001587735.2 Parhyale hawaiensis
TGGTCGCAAACTGCGGCACCACAGAAGACACCCAGCAGAGTGACTCCACACACGTGGGGTGACGTGAACAACGTCACCTGGACTTCTTCCGAAGACTCTCAAGGTAACTCAAGGTAGGGTTACCTAATGTTACCTAACCTTACCTAACGTTACCTAACCTTACCTAACGTAACCTAACTTAATTAGCGATACAGTGAGCAGCGCGAAGCGCCAACTTGAACGCCGCTCAGAAGCACACTATCTGCGTACACGCACACAAGGTGTCGTGAACGACGATAGAGCTCCCGGGACGACGTGCGAGCTGCGCCTCCTAGCATGAAATAGTGTAGCCTCGGAATTAGAGGAGTACCGTAGGCACTTGCAGTAGAATGCCTCCCAAAAAAGAGAATACGCCTCAAAAGGAGACCTTCGAAACCGGAGAAATGCATGCAGCGCCGCCTGTAGTAATGTATGGCAGTTAGAGACATCGCATTGAGTGATCAGCAGAACTACGCAATAATTCTTGATTGGTAGTTCATTCAACCGTACAACTTTACAATTTCTTGTGGTGCCAGCAAGAAATAAAGTCTGTAAATTTAGGGAAAACAAGCGCATTATAGAACATGTTAGTTCTTTTTTTCAATACTGTGACTCTACCTGTAAGTGGGACTATATTCCTCTTTACTGTTTTAAAGTTCCATTGTACTGAGATGTAGTGACCGAGTACGGAAACAGGAAGCGTTCGTGTTCGAAAGCTCGCCATTACATGTATGTACACTATACCAACACAGTGCTTCAGTTTGTTGCAGTGGAGATCTCCTTTGCACCCACGCAAGTAGCGGCCATGATTAGTGGCACAGTCCATGATCATTTGAGCCATCTAAATAAGTATTGTTATGTGGGTTCATAATGACAGCATTGCTAGTGGTGATATCATAGTGGTAACACCGAGTTGAAAACACAGTGTAAAGTGCACACGTACTTAGGTCTACTATGAACAATGTTATGACGGAAAGAATTTTTCACGAGGTGTAGCTAGAATAGAAATTATGTTACAGTAAGATTGCGTTAACCGAGGATTGCGCGAACTCTTTGAAACTTCTGGGATTTCTTGTAATTGAAAGAGGTGCGCTCGGTTAATTAAAGGTGTTAGGTTAGACGAGGAGTGTTAGATTAGTTGAAGGTACGTTTAATTTAATGAAGTGCGTTAGATTCGACGAGGCTAGCTCACCTTAAGCGGGGAATTAAAGGTTTGGCTCGTTTAAATGAGACAAAGGTAATGACACGAAACAGCTGAAACTTTACTTATCTTTTAATATCACTGCTTCAGAACTGATTTATTTCCTGGCCAATGCCAAAAAGTGCTCAAAGTATTCAACAGTTGATATCCTTACAACATTACGAGTACCATAGTAGACAACTGAGTTACTTATCTACTTCGAATCTAAACTGGAAATAGTTTACTTCGATTCACGCTACTCTATCTACGTGAGATATTTGAAACTTGTAGGCTGAAGACCTAAGAAATTCACCCAAAATGGCTGAATATTGTCATGGGTCTCTATGAAAGGTGTCCATCTAACCTTTGAAATTCTCCCTCATTGTAACAAGAGTCTCATCTCTGACATGCCGGCTAAAAACCCTAATAACTAAAGAGCTTCCATTGAATGGCGTGTAATTCGTGCTCTCTGCACAGCTGTAATGTCATTAGAGAGGGCACCCCGGCTCAGACTTTGAAGTTTCTTTCATCTATCATTGTTTTGACCCCAGCTCTCTCTCCCTGGCGATTTTCTTATAGCAGAGGAACCTACGTAATTACTTCCTCGCCGGTGCTGAATACATTGCCCTAAAACGCCTAAAAAATTGATGTGAAGTTTTAAGGAGCTCAGGAACTGTCACTAGCACATAGGAAATACTAGTGGCAAGTGATGTTATTGAATGAAATAAGTTTTCATTTCACTGGCACGTATGTACTGTAAGAACCGGTAATTTGTGAGCTGAAATTTGAACTCGGGTGAAGTAATTTATAAAAAAACTGCTGTTACTTTCAACTAAGGTATTAAATATATACATGCAGATATAGAGGCAAGTTAAACTAAGGGTGGTGTGAAATCCGAACTCAATAATAAAATCTGTTTCACTAAAACATTGACATGAGGAAACATGAATACTAGTTAGTTAAAATGTCGCTTCTGAGCAATTATTGACTCTGACGTGGGCTACAACGGCAACAATGACGATGGTGAACTTAAACGTTCTAGGGTTAGGGTAAGAATAAATGTTCATATCGATCAACACTTCTAGCATTTACTTTGTTCTAAATATCTAGGCTAAGAATAATCTAGTTGCTTTACCTCCACTATAGATGCATGCAACAGTCGTACTTTTTAAAATGCTTTTAAAACCATAAACTCTTTAACACCGTTTCGTACGAACAATATGGCATCTGCAAAGTATACAGCTTACCTCCTCAAGAACTCTTTTAGTCTAGAAACTCTTCATTGTCACTTCCTTCACACAATGCGTACGAAAGCTGGAAAAGATATTAGGCCAGCCCAGAGGCGTAGCTAGGGGGGGGGGGGGCAAAGGGGGGCAGCTGTCCCCGGGCGTAGCATGTAGGGGTGCCAAACTGAGGCTGAGTTATAACATATTACTAACGAATTATGAAACTAAATACCTTTGCAGTCAAATAATATAATTAGCAGGACTGAGCATTGCGCCTTATACTGAGCTTCTTTGGCCAGGGCGCATCGGGCGCCCAAGACATGCGCATTACCATTCCACAGGGTTGGCACTCATTGAGCGATTTCCTTAGACATTGAGAATTCATTCTTTGCTGTTTGCTGCTCAACATTGCACCTGGAAATGAACATGTTTTTTGGTCCGTCTTAAATGGTTTTCATCTATTTGCCGTTATTTTTGTTGTAGGCGCATTAATATTATCTGGAGCGTACACATTATTAGGAAAAACAAATATATCGATGCTTACTCAGTTGTGAAATTGCGCTATGGGGAAAAAAAAGAGCACATTTGCCCTGACACTTTCAGGACCCTGCAAGACTGCTGCCCTGCAATCTGTACGAAGAGACTCTACTGACACAAGTTATATTGGAGCATTGCAAAAGCGCTTCCATCTGAGGTTAGCATGGCTGTCGGCTGAGAGGTTGCGAGAAGTCGGCACCACAGTCGTGAGAAGTTCATTATAGTCAAACAAGTGTAAGCAGTCCGTTAGGGCTGGGGCTGAATCTAACGCAGCTATGCCAAATCTAATCTATTAACTAATGCATTTTGGGTTTTTGAATATAAATATAATTTCATCGATTGAGACAAGTTACAGACAGCGCTTAAGTAAGATTTGGCAAAGTTGCTTTGCGTTCTGAGCGAGGCCCATCGCACTCCTTACGCTGGTTTGACTATAGCTTCAAATTCTCCGTAACTTTGCGATCAGTGTGACTGGTGGCAGTTGCAAAGCGTTTGGATGACACGTTCGAGAGTTGCTAGACCTGTCTTCAGCATAGAGTAGAGAGTGGCACCTTTTTGCAAATTGATACCTACCATTCAAGAGACAGTGGTCAATCTTCAGGTGTCGTCATAATTTGTTATATTTTGCGGTAACGCGCCAACTCTGATATTATACGGCATTCGATATCTTGTCGATCAAGTGGTAACTTGGAGTACTTAATTCCTATTTAAAATCAATGCAAAATTTTTTGAATACCCACAGCATTTGAATGTGATTCACGACCTCCAGCTTAAAAAGCAGAGCAATTTCACAAATTTGCAGTTAAACTGTAACTCCTGCAATCGTGCTATCAAATCTTCACAGAGGCCAAGTAGTAGAATTTTGCACTAGCGTACAGCCACCTGGCAAACGCAGTGACGGTGAGCTAATTAGAGCGTTGCGCTCGCTGACGCTACGATGAAATTCCAAAACTACCGACAGTATTTTATCTTAGTTTCGGGCAGCATCAAAGTTTCAAAATAATGAGCTCTGCAGTATGCTTGTTGCCCTTGCATTTGAAGAACTTTTTCTTTAGCTGCCTAAGACTATAGGAAGTCGTGAAGTTGTACAATTTAATATTGTACCCATTAAGTGTCACAGTCACTACATTCAATTGCTGGTTACTCAAAATTGCGTCGATTAGTGTTACAATTCCCGCTAGATGGTGCTGTATCCATGTTTTTTCTAGTTGCGAGGTCTCCCGTTCAAGATTTTCCCGTTTTGGGACTAGCTGCATGAGGTGTTCTGCTGCAATTGTGGGTGCTGCCTCTCGATGAGATAGTGGAATTCTTGCATTTTTTAATTAGCTAAGTAATTATTTTCGGCATCTACTCCCAATTGAGGTTGCACCATATAGACCAGACGTCGCTATAGTCGCAAGACGTTTTTGGTCTCAAAGTTACAGCTCCCACCATCAGTAGTCGATTGCAACCGTCCACGTCTATATAAAAGGGCATCTGTCTGAAGCACGAATCAGTACAAGCGAGCTTCTTATTTGGGATGTGTCATCATATTAGCCTAATATTTCATTTAATCAGACTGGGTGCCTGCTTTTTACCATTGAAACTAATTCTTTCCTTTGCGGGAGTGTAACATCAACGTTTCTGACACGGTCCACTACGAGGACAATGCCCTAACAAGATATTGAGATGTGCAAAGTCGCAGTTATTATATTAGGGCCTTCCGTGTTTTGCGCCTTCGCTTTGTATACCTGGTCGAGACCTACGCAGTGACCGTTTCTGCCTGTGTTAATTGCCATCAACATGCTAACTGTTCTTTTCATGCGGGCGTTAGGGGCTGCCAAATTATCACTCCTAATGACACGGTTGACTTAGTTCTTTGAAGCCGTTCTATGCCAAGCCCACTGGACTTAAATTATTCAAAAATTGAAATATAGGAGACTTGTATTTAACCCCTTCATTCCAATTTCAGGTGTTGACCCTTAGACGCTCACCTGTAATATTCTTAACAACTCAGTCTTCCTCCGTTAAATGAAATTTCCAGTCATATCAAATAATCGGGTTGCTTCTAACGCAGCATTGGGTATCTTTTGTGCTTAGAGGCCACGTACGAACTCTTAAAAATTGACAGACGAGCCGGGCCAGGGCCCGATGACCACAAATAAAACATAAACAGAAATGAATGCCTTGTTAATGCTTATTCATTTTTCCCTTTAATGGGGATAAAATTGCATTTCTGCTGAATAGCTGCAGATGCGCAACATTTGAATTTTTTTTTTGTAATAAGCACAGGAAATGGGTTAACATATCGAAGATTCCAAAATCATTAATAAGCTAAATTACGACTAACGGGCCTGATGTGGCCCGTGGCCCGAAGTTTGTCCACATTAGTTCTAGCGTTTACGCCACGATTCGGAGAAATCAACTGGAAATTTGTATCTGCCGCACCATACAAGTTAAGTAAAGAGGGCTGGTCAGAGGTCGATCTTGAGGACCAAATCGAGTGTGCTCATAGTTTTTTTTTTTTTCTACCCAGATAATGACACGTTCGTCCGTACACGTAGCCTGTTGCCCCCTAGCGCAATTGAAGTTAAAGCTACCCGAATTTCAGTACACGACACTGTAGTTCAGGATTACGATTCTGTAAGACATGTCAAAAACACCCCCTTATCTCTGTGTTCTCATAATGGGGGGGGGGGGGCGCTTGAGTTGGCTTTGTCCCCGGGCTCCAGGTACCCTAGCTACGCCCCTGGAACAGCCTCAAAACCAAGAACTCTTTCCGATAGATTCTTATTAATAACAATACACTACTTCTACCAAGATAGTAGCTCTACCATTTCACGACAACTCTAGAATCAGTAGCTACTTAAAACTGCACTGCGTGAATAAAATAACGAGGAAGGACATAGAAAACAGCCCTGCAGGAATAAAAGTAGCCCCGGGAGTGAAAAAAACCCTTGAGGAAAATAGCCAACAGATTTAAGCCAGTAGAAGAAATGCCCCTGCACCACTCAAAGTTTACTTACTGCTTCCACTAAATTATTTGAAGCACCGGTCTGAGGAATAAGGCACGACAATCTTTCAAGTTTCTAGAATTCTCTGATCAGACAAACGTTTGTTGTGAAGAAGTTGATTACAATAATCATACGTCATCGAGCTTAATAATTGGTTGACCCGTCCTTCAGCTCAAAATTCCCATTTATTACGCGCGAAAAGCAACGACAGGTGATACTTTGAGTTACTGTTCCTTCTCCATACACGGACAGCCTGGAAGGCGTTAACACTTCGATTAAATACAAAAATCAAATGGTACCAAAAGTGTTTTATTGTGGCGATATATGAAAACATAACCAAAAGTACAGAAATTAAAACATCAAGTACGCTATCTTCTAATGCAAAATATTACCATAAGATTTAATATTATAAAAACCTTAGCAAATCTGTCTCGCTTCTCCATGGATCGTTTTAATTAAAAAAAAAATAAACGCGCACGAATCATTGCCCTACACAACACATTCTATTAAAGCAAGTTAAATTACTTTATACCAAACTAACTTAAGCTAATCTGATTTATGCTAACCTAGCGCCTCACTATCTAACGAAATCTAACTTTTTCACTACCCTAACCTGATAAAACTAAGCCTAACTTTACCTGGCCCAGCATAACCTAAGTAACTGTATTCTAACTTACCTCTTCTTGCCTGCCCTAACCCATTACTAGTTTCTTACATAACGTAACCCTACCTAACCTAACATTACCTTTTCTTACCTGGCGTAACCTAACCTAGCTTAGGGTAAGTTAACTTGTTTCATCCCAACATATCCTATTCTAACCTAGCTTAATATTGCCTAACCAAACCTGACCGCACCTAATGTCATATCTCTTAACTTGCCATATTTTACACACTGTTCTTATACATACGTGTTCCTACAAATGTTTAGTAAACTATATCTTAATGTAATACAATTTCCGTTACCTGAATATAATGCCGTTTAATAATATTGAACTGAAGTAAGAAATATACCTTAGGATTTGGCAATCTTTTTACCTGGCTGCTTCTTTCCTACCTGTGTTTTTCCGGATACCGCAGTCAAAGGCTGCAACTTAGTGAATTGTGCCGCCACCATAGAGGATAGATCTACTACAAACATAACTGCGTTTTCAGTGTATACGCCATATATAACTACCGAATTGCTCAAGCTTGTTGTTGAAGTTGGTTTTAACATGTTGACACAAGTGGTTGCTACTGGCAAGTAGTTGCGTAGTTATGAACTGAACATTATTTAAAGAAATGGTATAGAAAGTAAAGGGTAAATATAAAGGAATTGAAAATATACTCTTATACTTATTTGTTTACATTTACTCAAGCGATGAATACTGTATAACTGTCATACAAGTTCGACGCGGTTCCTTTTAGTCAATAGCTGGAGAAATATATAGTGAAAGAGAAGTAAAGCTGAAATTACACAACGTTTTCAAATACTTTGTATATACTTTCTAAGAATGTGTTCTCTCCTTATACCTCTCTCAACATCTCCAGAACCAGTGAGACTTGCGTTTTCAGTTTATTAAAATTTTGGGGTATGGAGATGACGCAGAGATTTGGACGGTTTCCAGAAGGAAATGAAGATCTCTGCAATTCATCAACATTTTGATTGGTTGTGGAGGGTTTCCAGGTTGAGTCTTGCGTTTTATATGGAAAGTTAGGATTGGAGTGAATAACTTGTTTCCTTTAATAGAGTGGACTGCATCGTGCGTTGTGTACCTCACTCAGAAATGCAGTATTGCCTGAATTTCCTGATATATTCAATCACATATATATAAATAATAGAAATTAGTCATACAAATTCATTCAATATACGAGCCAACTACTGCACCTGAGCGAATATTAATAAAGTTATCAAGCAGTGAAGAAGCGTGCTACCATTTTTTTTAGCATATCACGGCTCGTGTAGGGTATCCTTAAGATAACGCCATGTCATCTAGTCACCAAAATGTTCCTTTTCTAGGGGATAAGTCAATGCACAAATAACTTATGTGTTGAACGTGCAACTTACTTAATATTTTTCCTCCTTTGGAAAAAATCCCACCGACATTACTATTCTCTAAAGTTACTCAAGTGAATATGGGTTTATATTTCGTGTGATCACTGTCTGTAATGAAATTTCTATCGCAATAATTTCAATATCCAGAATATTCACTAAATAAACTTTCCCAGTCGGCGATGCAGATTTGATCTGGCGGAAACCACTAGGCAGGGCGACCATGTTGGCATCAAGCGGTAATGAGCTTTTTTGCGGTATGCAGGTTAAAATATTCAGTTTCTCAGAGAAGGAAAATATAAAAATACTCAATGACGATTCTAACATCGAGGTGAGCTAATTCTGCTGCTCGTTCGAAGCTCAAAAAATTTAATCAAACTATTATATACTCCGTTTTAATAAAGCAATTTATATAATCTTCGAAGAGCATCACCAGATTATCAAAGCATGTTCACGCTATTGTCATCCTTCATGCCACCTTAATTGTAGAGCTTCAGATATTCGAAGATTATTTTCTCAAAATTTCGAAGATATAGTTTTGAGTGTACAGTAGGTACAGCCTCAGAGACTGACAGTACTATTGGTGAAAGAACAAAATTATGCTTACCGACGCATCTTACGGCGGGTGACAGAATTATTTGAATATTTTACACATAGGTTTGCACTTTATCGTTAAATTAATTTTTTATACACTAGCATAGAGAGCTGTTTTTCATCAGAAGCTCTTGGAAACTTCAAGCGCCTCCGGACGAAGGAAATACTTTGCAAAATTTCTCACGTTCTACAAACGATGTTTTTGAAAATTGAATTTTCACTCACCTTTTGAACTGCGCTATGGATTTTAATCTCCTGCGAATGAAGTGAAAGAAGTTATACTGGTTTTGTTGAAGATTTAAGTAAATATATATATGAATTTGTATGGCTGTCCTCTCAAAAAAGTGGTCAAAGGAGTTGAGCAATCGTCGTAATTTTTTTGCATAGAATTTGGTGGGTTGCCCTAGATGTGACCCATGTCAAAAAACTGGGCCTAGCTCGACATAAAAAATGACGGCGCTTTTTTGCTCCACCGCGGTAGATCGTCTGGAGAATGGGGCGTTATTTTTTCCTATGTTATTATTGAAGAGCTAATCCATGGAAAGCATGGGGCTGTGCCCTAGCCTCGTTCATCAAAAATGACTTCGTTGAATTTGCTCCCTACCGCGGGTGATGGTCTTGCACCACCGAGGCATTCTAGTAAACGCGAAAATGAGGAAATCGCTAAAGGAGTTGTCTGGGAATTCTGGAAATGCATTGTAGTTGTGACTGTAAAACTAAACGGAATTATTTCTGTTTTACATGTAGCTCGATAAACTGCAGTTACAAAAGCTCGTAATGCATTACAGCTCTTACCGTAAAACTAAACTGCAGAGTAATTTCTGCTTTACATGAGGCTTATAAACTGTATTTATAAAACCTGGTAATGCGTTACAGCTGTGACTGTAGAGCTAAACTGCGGAGTAATTTTTGTTTTACATATAGTTCTATGAACTGCACTTACAAACCTGGTGATGCATGGCAGCTGTCACTGTAAAACTAAACTGCGGAGTAATTTCTGTTTTAGATGTAGCTCGATAAACTGCACTCGGAATACCTGGTAATGCATTGTAGCCGTGACTGTAAAACTAAACTGCGGAGTAATTTCTGTTTTAGATGTAGCTCGATAAACTGCACTCGGAATACCTGGTAATGCATTGTAGCCGTGACTGTAAAACTAAACTGCGGAGTAATTTTACAGGTACCTCGATAAGCTTCACCTACCAAACCTGGCAATGCAATGCAGCTGTGACTGTGAAATCAAACTACTTAGTAATCTCTGTTTCACATGTAGCTCGAAAACTGCACTTACAAAACCTGGTAAGGCTTTGCAGCTGTAACTGTAAAATTAAAGAGCAAAATAATAGCTTCTGAATTCCACATGAAGCACGATATATTGTTCCTACATAGCACTCGCTGCACGTTGCCATAGCCATGACACAAAGCTGGCATTGTGCACATTGTGTGCCCAATTAGAGGTGTTCAGTCAATGCAGGCTTTGCGAGATTATTATTAGTATTCTGTATTGTCTTTGCAATGATGTATTTCTATTCACAACAAACAATGAATGTATGTATGCATAAGCTGATATTCAATTGCAGCCAGAGTTACAGTCAACAGCTACGATTCCATTGACATGTTGCGGGACTTCATTAGACGGCATACAAGCCTTCAATTCAAACCAACTGTTCAATAGACAAAAGGAAATTCTGCGAATGTGCTACGCAGCATCTTCAGCTTGCGAAAACACAGAGGGTATAAAAGCTAGGAAACAATAAAACTTACATTGGCTGTTAAATGCCAGGCCCTGTTCGTAAACAAACAGAAAAGAGGGTACATCGAAA
>LQNS02277219.1:3416722-3433378 GCA_001587735.2 Parhyale hawaiensis
CTACCATATATAGTCTTTAAACATCCTTGTACAACCATCTACCATATATAGTCGTCAAACATCCATGTACGACCATAGACCTTCGTTTTTTGACAAACCATAAACAACCAATATTGCCTCCACCAATATCGACATAAATATACTAAAAGCAACGTTATGTTATGGTCGACGTATCTACCATATTGTTTCATCATCCATAATCGACTTTAATCTCTCATACACCACTGTGTTCCACTATAATCACAACCATAATTTCCGACTGTTCCCATGTACAGTATATATACCATTGAAGTGAATGTCTATTTTTAGACAAAGTTATTGACTGTAGGAAGTTTATGGCTCTCCTTTATTATTTCCGATACGCCTAATGTGGATAGCGACCGTCCAATAACTTATTGACGATATGTACCATACTTCACTAACACCTTATTGACAATATTTAGCTCTTTTCTCCTTATATTACTGTTGCTAATACAGTGGCACCTCGGAACTCGAACACTTCCTCACTCGATCTAAAAATGAGAGAGAAAATTTCTCCAGAACCCGAACTTTGTTTCAGAATCCGAATTCACGAAGCCTACCGAACGATACACACGTGGCACCCGCCACCCAACCTGCGGGTGCCATGTAATGTTCACGTGTCCAAAGCATACGAGGGTAAGACGGCAGCCAACCGCGACCCCAGCCACGCCGGGTTCATAACTTCTTATGAGTCTAGCGTCGTGTTTGCTTGAGTACACACCTTTTTTTCTGCAGTATTATGCTGCAGATTCTGCTTATATAAGCAATATTGTGACTGAAAAGTCCTTCGTGACGGGGTACTTCTTTGGTGTTTGGAGCGGCTTACTAAAGTAGACCTTATTTCTTATGGGAAAACTTGCTTCTGAAGCCGAAAAACCCACAAGCCGAACCGCCTTCAGGAACGAATTAAGTTCGGATTCCGAGGTAGAGTACCACCCACTGTATTAGCTCTCTATCAACTTACTGGCTCTGTCTAGCTCCTGTATCCTCTTACGTCCCTCATGTACAACTTGAGCGAATAATAGCTCTCAAGCAACATACAGGCACTATTTAATTCATTTCTCATGTAATACACTGTTCATACAATAAACCCTATGGTACTTCTGTGAATATTAGCTGTCTAACTACTCATTCAGTCTCTCTAGATCGAGTCTCATTTAAAACACCTTTCATCTTCCTTATGCTACTGATGCGAATATTAGCTATCTAACAACTCATTGAGTCTATCTAGATCGTGTCTTCCATAATATTCCGTGTACTGTTGATGCAAATATTAGCTCTGGAGCAACGTATGCATAATATTTCATAAAGACAAAGTCACTGACGTTGCCGTGGCTACCTCGAACCTTGGAGCTGCGGCGCCATCAGGCTGCTGCAGGGAAAATCAAGGAGCCTCATCGAGTAAAGGCTTTGAGGCGGTCGCTGGAGCTTATAGTCGTATGCTGTCAGAGAATATATTCTGCCTTGGCCTGTAATCTCGCTAAGTAGCTGACTGATCTAATTAGGAGCAAGCAGAGAACGAACAGCTTTGTTCTAACAGAGAAATAATGGATAGAAAATGGTTTCCGAGGCTCCGTTGGAGGATGATGCGAGTATGTAGAGGATCAGTGAGAGAAAAAGGAACGGCGTAGAAAAGAGGCTTGCTGCGCAGTCTGAATTTTGCGGGTTTTAAGAGAAACACGGAGGAAAATCGACAATGGAGAATACAGTCACGGAGTCTGCAGCAGGATTGGTAATCCTATTTTTGAAATTATGAAAGTAGTCCTGAAGATTACCGCCAGAGTGACTTTCTCTTTTATGTTAGTGATGGACAGGCTTCCTGGAGACAGGGATAGCTGCTTACTTGCTGCACCATCTGGTTTCCAGTTCCAGTATCTCGCAATCAAAGAGAGCTGAGCGTTGCAGCAGAGAGTTTGTTAAGCTCGAGAAGATCCGGCCGCACTGTACTTAGGAATTTAGCATAGGGTCAAGTGAAGCGAGTGTTTGCCTAGGCTATTGTTCTGAAGTTGAGAAAGCTATCTATATATTACAGTATTCCGTATTGTAGGCAGGAGCTGCAGTGAGACGAAGCATGATGGTGCTCATTACCATGCAACTGACTTAAGCCAAAAAATCTGTCTATGCCTGATGTGGCAATTAACGGAAAAACATACGATGGAACAAAATGGGTTGTATTTTACTACGTCATACAAAGCAGTCGAAGTAAAATAAATTAATGTTATTTTCTAGAATTAGTATAATAATAGCAACAGTAAAGTATTTGCTATAACAGCATCCTGTACACAAATGCAAGAGAGTGTTTGGGTCTGCTCCTCATCTTGAAATTTGCACTAAAATAGCGACTGCAGCAGCGCCTATTTAATGAACATAAATAAGAATGTGTTGAATTTTCTTGCTCTTCCAAATATCTGCTCTAAAAAAACATCATCTGGAGAGGCACCCATGCAATACGAAAGTACAGGGTCACATTTGGTTTTATTACTTCTGCAAATCTCAGTCGTAAAACATCGTCTCCAACAGACTTCACTATACAATATACAAGCATATTTGGTTGTGTTTCTCCTTCGATTATTAGCACTAAACATCGTCTGCAGAAGCAGGCACCCAATACGCAAATACAGAAGCATATTTGGTTTTGTTTCTCCACCAAATATCAGCACTAAAACATCGTCTGCAGAGGCAGGCACCCAATACGCAGGTGTCGAAGCAAAACTGCGTTTGCTCGAGCAACCCATTCAACTTTACTTGCCTCCCAGGCGACACTCTGAAAGCACCGCGTCGAAGATGGCGAGTATTTCCGCTCACATGTCTGGTGGAGTTTGTCAAGTCGGCGAGAAGTTGCAGAGAGCTTTGGAGTTTGCTTCAAGTTACAGCCTGACAATATGAGCCATTAGGGGAGTGAGGGCCTTACTGGCCAACCGCGTCTGATAAAATATATATCCCGCCTTATTGCTCAAAATAGTGTGTGTGGCTTGGCTAATGGATCAGATGGGGATGTCGAGGAGATGTGAATATCACGTGAAATTAAACGCCAGGACCATAATATGACCGTATTTTTGAGACACATATTTAGGAAAGGTATCATTTTCCTTAGCTGGGGTAGATCTAAAAGGAGAGACATGAAATGTTCTTATTCTAAAGTAAATTACTTATATTATTACAATGAGCAGTGTATGTCGAATAGCGATGTTTTATCTGTCGAAACAGTTTAGCAGGGAGCGATATGATTTTAGTGTATTCGGGATATATTCTTGGAGGAAATCTATTTTTACTGCGGTCGTTCCAAAGCTGAAGGCGACATATATTTATGAAAGCAGGGCTTTAATTAGCATAGATCTAGTTTTGATATTGAATCTATCTATTTGGTAGACATAAAGTGCGCTTGAACTCGGCATATATCGAGAAGAAGTCTAGTTTTAATGCGGTTGGTGTCTATCTGGGAGCGATACAATTTCGTTTAAATCAGGCTATACTGTAGTTAGGAAAACCAGGGTTTTACTATATCTGTTTCTGTTGATAGTTGATCGATCGCTAAAACAAGGGGGAAAGGAACTATACGCAGGTACTGCTCAGCGAGCTATTAAGTTTGTATACACTCAGGGATTTAGGTTGCCATTGGCAATGATTACGGAAGAAATGGTAGCTACACTTGAAATTTGTGCACTGTATACCCACTTCAGGGCCTGAATTACTTTACAAGTGCCGTTAAAACCATTACTTTTCATAGGTAAAGGTAAAGTCAATATGGTCGTACACCCCAACTATGGGAACCTACACGCACTGGTACGTGCTGCAGATATACACCAACGGGTCTCAGAGGCGTGCACAGCTGAAGTTATCTAGGAGAGATCTGTTTTTAAAGTGGATTGTATTTGTTCCAGCAATTCGTTTCCAAAGTGCAATATGTTAGATCGATACCACCAGCTGACGCTCATGGTCACAACCGGTTGTCTATAGATGACTTCCTGTGACATAGCGATCTCTAATAGGGCGTCCGACACCATCAAATGTTGTAATCGATATTTTCACGTAAAGAATTTTTCATGTGAAAGCGGAAAATGTTAATACACAGTACAATATCGGGTAGTTTTATTCTGTAGTAATTGTTTCTAAAATGTTGTATGCTAAACCACAACGGACTCTCAATTTGTGAAACTGAACTTTGCCAAAAATGTTATTCATTACTGTAAAGCGACTACAAGAGAGAGTGTACGCTCAAGTGAGCAAATCAAAACCACTAGCGGCGTCATCGACCTTGGCAGCAAATCAGAGAAGTCGACCTTGCTTCTAATGGTGAAGAACCTACTGAAGTGAGTTGGCTGTGACAAATCATTCTCATCTTTCATTTCTCTTTCAAACTTACACCACATTCAACATTCATCGCACCAAGGTTCATCAATTCATACAAAGTAATATTTTCTATTGTGTATACAAATTCACTTCTCTTTTATTGCATAAAAATTCCTATTGTGATGGCTCGAGTTCTATTCCCTTTATTAAACCCTCAATCTATAAAGCATATTCCAATTACTATTGATATAAATAAAAAAATCGAGCACGAGCAGCGGTGTTTTTATAAAGATGCCCGCCGATCGCAGGATCTGCTCTACCTTTCCGTATTTCACTACACAGATCCAATCAATCGCAACAAATCACAATGTGTCATGGCTGAAACAGTTTTGTTTCTTTCGACCGTAGGGGTAACTGCACAAAGCAATTTAGGAAGCGCGTTCGCGTCCGGCAGTTCGTATCAACAATAACTGGATTAAAGGATCGAATGCCATCCCGCTTGTTGTTGGGGCATACAATAGCCTGTGGTGGAATTGTGTTATGGGTTGCAGCTCTCCTTGATGAACGTAAAGGCTGCTTAGATTTTCTGACAGGCTTTATTGATTGGACAGCATGTGACCATAGATGTTCACGATAGTTGTGGATTACTTGCTAGTTGCCATTGTATTCCTAGATGTGAGAATAGAGCGCCCTTAATTAAAGAAAGGGTTGCCTCGATTTTCTGACTAGAACTAGATTCATAGATTGGATAGCATACCACCATCGATGAGCACGGTAGTTGTAGTTTACTCATAATTTGTGCCACACATTATTATGAAAACCCCATTTTATAATTGCTTATTTATTTTTTCTAATAATTTCCATGACTCTTGAAGTATGTAAGAAATAGCTGGTTCCAACCAGTTTATCTATCTATCTACATTATACAAAAACTCCGTGAACCTTGCTTGTGTCTTGTTTGACTCAGCTTCTTCGATTTTAGACGGGAAGAAATTCGAGGTATGGGAAGGGGGGGGGGGGGCAGTCGCATTCTTTCCATGGATTAACTCTTCAATTCGATTGTATCTGTAAAACGGAAGCTAAACTGAGCTCGGCCTCAAGAACGGGCATGATAAATTCATGGGTGCCGTGGGAAATACAGTTGAAATACGTACCATATAAATTAACTTGCCCACAGCCTGGGTGTTGAATATTCGTTAGAGAAGCAAAGAATCGGTTGATAGTGAACCGTACGGGCAGGAGAGAACGGCCGAATAGCGGGTGGTCTATGCACAGATAAATAACACTTTTTTTTTTTTTTTTTTGAGAAAGCAAAGACGATCGTGATGATGACCCAAGGGGTCATGGGTCGTCTAGTAGCATACATAGACCTGATGGATGGGGATTTACCCAAAAAATATTTGTATAACTCAGAATATTGACAGTTATTTTATGCATTAATTTTTATCAACACAAAAACGAAGACAAAAATATCGAGTTAACATAAAATTGGTAATACTCGCGTCTTTTGAAATTTTTGTTGGAAGTTAACTTGCCAAATGTTGGGTATCTTCATAAGTAGAATTCCGACCTCGAGCTTCAATAGTTTCGCCTTTATTTTCAATGGCACCGGCTGGCTCAACACGCGTCTAACTAAGTGTTCCAGTTTAGTTTTCATATTCAACTAATTCCGGAAAATGCCTAGCCGAACATGTTCTTTTTTCCAAAGGACAAAGACAACAACGGGCGAAGATCTCTACCCCGGGGGAAACGGCTGCCAGACTCAACTGTTTGAGATGATTCTCCCATGCACTTTCTTGAGCAACGCTATACTCTTCTCAGCAGCCAGTCCAAACTAAGGTTAAAAACGGCGGTAATGATGAGCACAGACACCTCTTCATAGTTCATGCATGCAGTCACGATTTTCTGGCGAAAGATATGCCAAACCCGTCACGGGTCCACCTTGATCTTCGATTGTAATAATTTATCTTGTGCATGTGTTAATCACGGCCGTTTCCAATTCGGTCGTACACAGTAATTCTCTTCTGTGAACAGCTAAAATTACTTAAAATATGGAAATGT
Organism: Parhyale hawaiensis; assembly: GCA_001587735.2. Classification (NCBI taxonomy): domain Eukaryota; kingdom Metazoa; phylum Arthropoda; class Malacostraca; order Amphipoda; family Hyalidae; genus Parhyale; species Parhyale hawaiensis. The sequence continues at coordinate 3,423,095 of LQNS02277219.1, forward strand.
TGCTGTCGGGAAAGCATAACTATGAACCATAAAAGCTCCCCAGTCTCAAGCTGTGCAACTGTACAAGTTTTAAATACCACAAAAAATTCAATTTACATCACAGCTTTCGTTCAGCTCTCAAAATCATACTATTACAAGCTTAGATTGAGGAAGGTAAAAGTGAAAGCTCTCTCATTTCTCACTTATTTTTCCTGACTGGTACATAAAATATCGAAGTAATTACACTTTGATCTTTATTACAGTACTGTCATTATCTATTTTAGTATTGGCATCGTATTCCAATCGCTTTCTTGAGGACCGTAACTCGAAAACGGCAGTCGCAGAAGAATATCAGGCGTCCTGTTACTAACTGATGGTCTCGGTAGAAAGTGTTTCCATTCTTCTGGTGCTGCATAGCATCTCTGTGCTTCTCCTAAAATAGATATATAGTACCAAAAAATTCAATATTTATGTGGCAGGTACAGGACTAATATAAATTATATTAGTGGCAGGGCGTTAGAGTGCTGTGCTCGCATGCTCAAATACTCAAGATCGTCTCACCGTCAGGCAAGTGAATTCTTGTGGCATTTGGCTGGCTGAGTCAGCATTTCGAGCGTCCAGACGCTACTTCGATCTACTGACCCTAACCAGATTTAAGGACAGCAGGGGGCGGACGGAGAGAGGGGGGGCGCAGTTGCCACATGGGCCTCCTGGCTTAGACGACATAGCTCCGACAATCTGTGATCGACTGCAGCCGTTCTTCTCTGATGCCAGAGTGCATCTATCTGCACGACTAACCAATGCATGTGGGCTTCCATTACGAGGTGTACGGCTAAACTGACTTTTTAACTTAAATTTTACTTTTTACCTCTAGTTCTTCTTATACCCTATGATATCTCTATGTTATTAGAGGAAAACGGTTGCACTAAATACTAAGAGAATGTCGTAAGTATTTTATTACAAAGCGTCAGAAAGCATGGAGAACATTAAACTCATTCAAATTTTTTGCGCTCTGTCGAGCCAACTTTCAAAAGCTTTACATTTTATTCACCAGGCAGAGTGTGAAAGTTTGAAGCAAATGAACAGTGACATGAAATTTCTTGCGTCAGCAAACACCGACAGCAAAAGTTTAGATCAGAACATCAGATTCTATGAATGCCATCAAGCAGATTTGGTTTCAATATGAAAGTTTAAACAGCGACGCGCTGAGCAGATGTAATTAGAAAAGTCAAACATTAACTGCTCCGGATCTAGTTTCACATCAAAGGATAAAGCAAACTTATTTCGGTAGGGCGTATCGACATCATTTCTGTGTCAAGGCTCAGAATTGCTTCAGGCTCAATTCCCATGCCAGGGATTAAGGACTGGGATAACGATGTTACCTTTCTACACCACTCGGTGTACTTTGAAGGTTCAAAAATTACGTGATGCTTACTAAGCTCGCTCTTCACTGATTTAATTAGTCGGAAATAAGGTTTTGATATAGTATACTGTATGGATGGTTGACTATAGTTTTCATGTTAAGTAGAGTCACAGGCTGAGATCAGGTAGGAAATCTACTTCTTAGTTCAGTGTGTCACTCAGGATGATCGGATTTGAGATATACTCTGCGTATGGGTGGGACAAGTGTTCCAAATTAAGTGGAGTCGCATGTTAGGATTCGGTAGTAAAATTACTTTTCAGTTCAATGTCTCAGTTGACCCGCCGAAGTTTTTAATACATAATAAATATAGGAATGAAGTGCTTCCAGCCCTGAGGAGAAGTAGAGGTTCAGATCGTGTAGAAAACCAATTTGTTTGTTCTGTGTATTAGCTGATTGATCTGTTAGGATTTTAAAGACGCTCATAAAGTTCTCTCGAAATTCCACAATGGAAGCGATTCAAATCATAATACTGTGAACAGATGATTTCCCTTCACTTTAATGCCTCAGTTGGTATGCTAGATTTCCAAATAATGGCTAAATTACTATGAATATTACTCTACGAAGACAGAGATTCAGACCACAAAACTGTAAAGCGAGAAAGTCAGAGTAATGTACCTTATTAGTTGGAAAGTTTAAATACATAATAAATGGGTAAAAATCTATCTAAATTACGTGGCTTCAAGTCACTTTGCTTAGACGATTAATGTCTCACAGTATTTAGAATGTTTGAATTGTACGTGGAGGAGTGAAGTGGTACTGATGATATTCAGCGTCGCATCATCAGTTAATAATAAAAGCTTCAATGTTCTCGAATATTACATTGGGAAATTTCTAGGATTTCAACAAAAAAATTAATGCATAAGTGGAGCATGGGGACTCTAGATGGAGTAACAACTTGAGAAATTTTCCTATTGGCCAATGACCCAATGTCCAAATCAGAACGTTTTGATTTTAAGTATGAGTTGGTCTAATAATCTCAATTTTTCCCGTCACTAAATTATAGGAAAATAAAATAAGCCTATAATATGCTATGCTCATGCTTATACGTATCGACTTGACTAAAAGAAATCCGATGGGGCTACATAGACGAGTTACTGTTTTAAATCTATAATAGACAACTTTAAGAAACAACTATTTTGTATGTGATCTCCGCGTTTTAGAAGGCTTCAGTACTTTACAAAATGAAACTTTAATACATGCCAGACTGCTGTTCCTTTATAGTTACATCATGTTCATGCATTTTTCCTTCATTTAGTTTTTCATTACTTTAAGTCGTTTACAAATTTATTTGCAGAACTATGAAACGTTTTTCTGTGATGTGCTGTCTCAATATTTACCTCCGCCAAGGAGGTTATGTTTTCGTCGTGTTTGTCTCTCTGTCAGTGTCTCTCTGTCTGTCACAAAGATAACTCAGAACGTTATGAATGGATTTTGACGAAATAGACAGGGATTATTAGGTATGTCAGGAGGAACAGATGATTAACTTTTGGTGAATATCCGTCCATCCATTTGTTTGTTTGTCTGCCTCATTTTTTTCCAATGTCATAACTCAAAAAGCTATATACGGATTTTTATGAAATTTACATGAGTTGTTAGATATATCATAAAGAATAAATGACCAAATTTTTGTGATGATCTGTCTTATCGTTTGTATGTTTGTTGCTGTGTTTGATTTTATGTTTATTAGCCTAACAACTCAAAAAGTTTTGGGTAAATCTTTATGAAAATTGCAGGAATTGTTAGTAATATTAAAAGAATAAATGAATGAATAAATTTTGGTTCAGATCGGCTGCTTCGTTCCTATGTTTGAGTTGTGTTTGTGTTATAATGTTTATTACGCAATACCTCAAAAACTTTTGAATCTATCTCTATGAAATTTACAGCAAAATGGTAAAAGATATAAATGATTAAATTTTGGTGCAGATCGGTTGGTTCATTTGTATGTTTGACTTATGTTTGTCGTAATGTTTGTTAGCAGCGTAACTGAAACAGTTGTGAAAGGATCTTAAAAAAATTGCAGAAACTGTTAATTAAAAGGCACAAATGATTAGATTTTGGAGTCGATACAATGGAGTCGAAATCATTGTTTCAGAGCCAAGTTGAATTTTTCGTTACCGTTGCCTTACTCGGCGGGGGCATGCGCTATGAGAGTGCTCTAGTTGTTTATTTATTTACTTTTTGCTGCACGAGCGATAGATGTTACTTGGTTACCGACCGAAACGTTAACAGTTCTGAAACTTCACAAATATGGTGTGGTTCCTTAAATTTTTCTTCGTTACACAGATTCACTTGCAATCGGCGTATTGATGGGATACAATATAATTACATTTGCATGAGCCCCAGCACGTTTATTATGATCTGCACGATAACAATGAGAGTTCAGAGGGCATGGCATTTCGCAGAAGCTTCCACGAATGTCCTTTTCTAAGACATAAGTGAAAGAAGTTTTTTTAAATGTTACTATGTTCACAAACATGCTATATAATAATAAACGAGGAGAGCAAGGGAGCGGTTCTTTGTAGAGAAGCTCAGATCGGTGATGCAGAAAGAACCCAACAGATAGGGCGGACATGATTGACTGGGCGCTAAATTTAAGCTTTCAAGGTTTGACTTACCAGAAGCTTCAGACAGAAACTTCGGCTATGCCTCTATGAATCGATAGCAAGTACTGGAAGTAACCAACTACTTTATGCCTGCTGAAAACTCCACGTTACGGAACAAGATAGAGTTTCTGGAGGTTTCAGAGGTAACCGATTAACGGTCAATGATTGAAATTCAACTTTACGGGTCGAAGCCAGCGCACTTTCTTGAAGTTTCGAACAAGTCAGGCCTCGAAGGCTTAATTTTGGCACCCAATTGCAAATGCCCATAATGCAGGCAGAAATCAAAAGGCGAAGAAGGTCAAATTAGGAATAGCAGAAAAAAAGTATTACGAAGTGGAACTACGCAGATTCAGTAGAAGCTCGCAATTATTACGAGGGTGGGACAAAGTTCATTGTTATTAGCTGACCCCGAATAGTAAGGAACGTAACGACAAAAATGGATGAAAATGGCCTGGAAAATTGCTTGAGCATGAGTGAAACTAAACAGAAATAACAGAACTCAGCTTTATTGGGGAGGAGGGGCCCCATAAGCTGTTATTTACAGAAGCCAGACAGAAATAAAAAGAAGTAAAGAAAAATGGTCTGAGAAGAGCTTATAATTCAGTAGCAGCAGGAGCCAGCAGCCCTGCCAGTGACACCTGGCGACCCTAAAGCGCGGACGTGGATGACATGCAGCCCTGCGGCCGTCCCTCTCCGCCCCTCATGGTTATGGCTCCGGTGCAGGCAGACTGGCCGAGTACCACTACCTAGTGCCTATCTCTACTACTCCACATGGCTATATACAGTTCTTGTAGAAATGGACTGTCCTATGGTATCACTAAACATTGTTTACCTCCACGCCTCCGCACGGCTAAACAGTGTATAGCTCCTATATACGTAGACAGACTGTCTTAGTGTCCCTACCTAGTGCCTATCTCTACTCCTCCGCAGGACTATATCCATTTCCGCACAGGCAGACTGTCCTATAGTACAACTAAGCATTATCTACCTCCACACTTCTGTACGTCTAAACAGTATATACTATAGCTTCTACATAGAACGACTGTCGTAGTAGGTACTGTTACCCCAACTACACAAGAGTTCCATACTACATCTTATGGCTGTAGCGCAGCGACGTGGCAGCGGTTAGTCGCGCCACTTCTACTATATCTTTGTGCTGAAGGGTTGTGGGGTTGATCTGTGAATTTGTGCGTGAAATATTAAATTCTGTAAGATTTATTAGAGTAAAAGTAGAAACTGTTTAAATTTTATGCTTATTAGCTCAAATTTTCTTGTATCAAAAACTGCTAGATCTGACTTTATTGTAGAAATTTTCTTCACTTGCTCAAACTAGTTCTTGATCTCGATTAGCTCTAAGTTGACAGATTAGCACGGTTTTGCACGGGCTGGGCAGTTTCGCTACTGGGGTTCCTGCCCCTATTGTATTTCTTAAGAAAGGGAGCGCTAGTGGCGGGGTAGCGCCGCCCGGGCAGAACAGGTTTAACTGTAGCTTATGGCAAGCGTTCTAGATACTGGAAACCATAATTGTATTACGCAGCATTGTAGGTTGATGTATTTTCGTTGAGTAGTAATGGAACTACTTTTTTTATTGTAGACAACTACCTACAATATCTAAAACTTGTGTCAGCTTCCTGCAACGACTTTGTAACGTTTTGTGTCGTTATTTCGCATTTATGGCAGTTTCAAGTGTTTCCAAGCTGACCTAGTGTTATTCATTGCTTCCTTTCAACAGTCTGTGTCAAGCCAGTATAGCTGCACGCTCATAGCACGTAATAAGCGCAAACCAGCCCTTACAAGTACCATTACCTATCGTTTCCCCCCCCCCCCCCCCCCCCCCCNTTCCCCCCCCCCCCCCCGCCTCTCATGGCTATGGCTCTTGTGCAGGCTGTATATAAGGCACCAGCCGCGTGCCTGCATGGCCATGTTAGTGAAGCACAAAATTCTAGTGGTAATGAAAGATGGACCCCCACTTTCTTTTAGGTAGCAGCGTGGTTTCAGGGTGGTAGTCTTTACTGCCGTATTGGGCCAGCATGGTTGTCACGTACCCATTATGGTACTTTGTCGTATCACGTTGGACTAAATGTGGCTGCTAAGTAGCTAAAACGCTACTTGTTTTGTCTCCTCGGCCCCGTGTGCTCTTAACAAATGTCACATCAGCTCCACGTGGTTACCACATGAGACTCAGCTAAACAAATTATTGGGAAATCACAACATTAGCTCAATTTACGAAAAAGACGCGGGGCCACGTGGTTGACGAGTTGTTAAGAAACACGGGTTACTTGAGGGCCACATCAACACGTGTTGGTAGGGGAACGTCGTCTTCCTACCGTTCGTGTACAGGACGGCGTCACTGCAACTGAGATAACACTAGCTTAAAAGGCGCTAATAATTTCGAGGGCGATGCGCCGCATCGTAATGAAACTGCTAGCCGAAGTGAAGTACGTGAACAACGTTTTGCTCCTGCGAACTCGTGGGCAGCGGCCTTCAGAAGCTTAAGTTAAGTTTATTACGCTTCTGTTGTTAACAAGTTAACATCGGCAATGGATGTTTATGCTTGTATCCACAATATCCCACTGCAGAGTTTTGTAGGATTAGCCCATTCAAATTTGTTTTTCTCAGACTGTGCTGATTCGTTACAGGAGTTCTTTATCTTATTGTAGTCCTGTGGGAGAAAGGGCTGCAATTATAGGTTAAATTCCTATGAGGTACTCGGGTATATATATGGTTTAAAATAATTAAGTTAAAACAGCTGTAGATTGACTGCAGTGTCGGTATTGATTCCTCTGTTCAGTCTTCGACATCCATTAGCCTGATAAATAAGCCTACATGTTGCAATCTGTCGAAACTGCTATGAACTGCTTATACTTACTCAAGAACAGCGTTGCAGTTTAAACGATGCCTTCCCTATTGAAAATTTCGAATTACAGCTGATACAAAAACTGTTCAACACTAGTGCCATACAGAGAGATAGATAGGAAGGCTCAACCTTTCAATGCAAGATTTAATCCCGTCTGTTGCCTGAAAATAACGCTACGTACCGAAATTGGTAATTTATCCATTCAATCGCTAAACAAGGAATATACAACTATGACAACTATGCAATCATACTCTTCAAGACTGAATCCTTCATCTGTGTATTTAGTGCTTAAAGAAGGATGTTTTAAAGACACCATTCTAATTTCTTGTGGTTTTGGAACAATTTCGCTTTGGTTGTGCAAGTGCTCTGGGCGGAAGCTAGGGCAGTCGCAGATGAGCGGCAGAGAGTCGCTTTACGAGCATTTAATGCACAAGTTAAGGGCGGTGGAGCAACAGTTAGAGGCGAACGGAGGCCCACCACTGACATTTGTTAGCCACTCTGCCAGCAGTAATCTCCAGCTGGTAGACTGGCCCCGCACGCAAACAGCTGGAAACGCTGCCTGGACCCGGACTGGGTCTTCCAAGGGCGAGATGGCTGCTGTAGGTGAGCTAGGAGAAGGATGGTGCTGGTGGACGTGCGCAGCAGAACCGAGCTCATCATCGTATTTTTAAATAGCGTCTTTGATGGACTATAGACACAAGAGAACCTATCAATAATACTGCATAGATTCAATTTGTGTATTTTCGTAAAATGTTTACAAAGGCTTCGAGGCAGGTTAAGCGTTAGTTGTATCAGTAACTCGCATATTGAATTTACGTGAGCGTAAACAACGAAAACAAAGCCAGCTGCTGTGAAATAGTTGCTGCACTGGTAGTGCTATTTTATTTTTAAATTAATAAAAGAAAATTTGTATTTACTCTATTAATGGCTTTTGGCAGTTTTTATAGAACGGGTGTTTCTGACGTGGGTAAAAAAATAATATTTTACTGTATTCATATATGTATAATACAGTAGTACATTAATCATGCCTATATATTATTTCTTGTGATTTTTTCAGGTTATTACATCTATTATATAAAAATTAGTTTGATATTCCGTTGTTATTGTTTTCTACTATAAGTAATTTTTCACAATTCATCCCATCACCCTTGAAGAGTCCATCTCACAGACAATCTCCTAGTACAGAGCCATCATATTACCTTCACAAAATAACATAACCGGCATGATGCTATCCTTATTACCTGTTATGTTTTCGTCGAGTTTGTCTGTTTGTTTGTCTGTCTGTTACTAAGACAACTCAAAAAGTTCTAGACGGATTTTGACCAAATTTACAGGGATTGTTAGGTATGTTGGGAGGAACAGATGGTAAACATTTAGTGAAGATCCGTCCATCTGTTTGTTTGTCTGCCTCATTTTTCTCAAGGCCATAACTGAAAAAGTTGTGGATGAATTTTTATGAAATTTAAATGAGTTGTTAGTTACGTTGCGTAAACTAAACGACCAAAATTTTGTGATGATCTGTTTGTTCGTTCGTGTGTCGCTGTTTTTTAATTTTATGCCGGTTACCACATATAATAAAAAAATGTGAATGGATCGTTATGAAATTTATAGGAGTAGTTAGTAATGTTAAAAGACATAGATGATTGAATTTTGGTAATGATTGGTTGGTCCATTTCTAATGTTTGATGGCATGTTTGTTAGCATCATAACTCAAAAAGTTATGAACAGATCTTCAAAAAAATTACTGAAGCTGTTCTCACTGCTGAAGGGCAAAAATAATTAGATTTTGGCGTTGATACGATGGAAATCATGGTCTCACAACTAATTTCAATTTTTCGCAAGCGCTGCCGTGCTTGGCGGAGATATGCGCTCTCAGAGTGCTCTAGTTTATTCTCGCGCTGCAAAGTTCAGCCCTTCTGCAGCCAAGCTGTCAACAAAAATATTGTGTGTTGTAACGCAGTTTCACCAATGAAGAATAAAGTTCATGAGAATGCTGGTTAGGAGAGGAGCTTGAGAAAGGCTCGCATTCAGAGGTCTGGTGGCAAGCATCACTAAAATTTACTAACATAGGAGAATTGCCTCGTCAATAATTATTGAATGTTGACTTGATCTGGTCATATTTTACTATTTAATTAAATGAAATTGAGGCTAACTTAGCCGACGTAAATTATAGCGTATATAAACGACCTAAAAACTCGTAGCCGCACTGCGAAAACTGCGATCCCACGCAAGCACAAAGTCCCGAACACTGACGACTCACCCAGCCCGCTAGGACATGTACCGTCAGCAAGACGAACAACGTCTTGGAACCTACTGTGTTCGTATGTTGTAAACTGCCTGCATATTAGTTGCTTGGCTTACACTTCTACAATAGTTCAACGGTTTTTGAACATGATATGCCGGGGCCATGCTATGCTATCGCTCGCACAACTTGACGCGACGAAATGAATCTCTCACGCCATGCACACTACCGTATCTATGCTGCTATGCACGACCTGCTCATCCGCCAATCAATGTGTGAGTTCGATTGTATAGTGTGGATTCGGCTTCACAGGCGCTGGTCAGAAGAAGCTTCTTATTGACCAGCTGTTTCCGCCGTGTTACTGACTTTCTGGCGTGCCAATACCGCGCTTATCGCACGTGGCTAAGGACTCGCTCGAGTGGCTTTCCAAAGTCGATTTAATCCTAGTCCACTTGACTTAACTTCTCCGGAACTGGAGACAGGAACTTTGGCGTCGTTACTTTGAATGAAGCTGTACGTACAGTAAGTGCTAGAAGAAGCCCGGTCATGTTGAGTTGACTGAAAGCTCCACTTTACGGAGTAAGATTGAGTTGTTAGCAGTCTCGCAGGTAGTCGATTAAAGAAAGGGTCGCGGACTGAAACTTGAATGAACGAGTCGAAGCCAACTCACTTGTCTGAAAATTCGGAAAAGTGTAGCCTCAAAGGATTAATATCACTGGTAATTCAAAACTCTCATATAGCAGGATACATCTGCTAATGACTCAAGGGCGTGTGAAGCTCACATGGCAACAAATGAGGTACCGTCTCATGGACGAAATGGAAGCGACAACAGTCAAGAGACCCATCGCGCCCCTACCTGCTGAAATAATTCAACTGTGAACGATAAATCCGAGGAAGAAAATACTAAGAGAAACGCAATCTGCAGGTTCTACGCAAATAACATCTGTAAATACGGGATTTCAGGCAAAGGGTGTCACTTTTTCCACCCGAAAAGGTGCTCAAGGTTCATGAAATACGGCACCAATGGCTGCAAATCCCGGAAAATTTGTGGTTGGTTTCATCCAATTGTTTGTCAAAATTCCTTCCGAAAAGGAGAATGCCTGGATCCTTCATGTGGCGAAATTCACTTGGGTAGTACCATACGTACTACTAGCTCTGAACCCCGTTCGTGGCATCAAAG
>LQNS02277219.1:3456127-3490079 GCA_001587735.2 Parhyale hawaiensis
AGTCGAAACGTTCATTTTTATTCATTCAACTTAGGTTTTATCAAAAATGATCTCCCTGCGAGTTTTGTCCCTTGCCTTTTTATTTCTTATTAGAACCTTTAACGGAAACAATCTCTATTTGTGCGATTATATTCAGTAATGTTTGGCAAACTATAAGAGTCAAACAAACAAAGTGACCAATAGATCATCACCGAAATTTGGTCATTTGTGCCTTTTAACATCTCTAATAGTTTCTGCAAAATTTATAAAAATCTGCGCCTAATTTTTTTTGGGCTGCATTACTGACATATATCAACAGAAACATGCAGGCAAACAGACAACCGGACAAACAGATCATCTTAAAACTTTGGCCACTTACGTCGTGTAACATTCGTAACAATTCCAGTTAATTTCATGTTCCATTCAAAACTATTTGAGTTCTATTACCAAGAAACAACATATACGTAAACAAACGGCTGAACGGCTCTTCGCTAAAGTTAATCGTCTGTCCCTCCAGTACATTAATTTTCATGAAGATCTTCTTAGAAGTCTTTGAGTTATTTTGTTGACATATGGCGACAAACTAGGAGAAAGATGACAGACAAACTAGCTGTATTCTTCGCAGACTCATGGGGCGTTGTAGTAACAAAAATACCAGTGATGTACATCGTGTTGCCATCAAAATTTAAAGTGTTCATTGAGTTAACAAATATGCTTGCGGCACCCTAGCGCAAATGACACAGTCCTTCATCTACATTCGTCACAGGCTCAAGAGGCACTATTTACCTGCCTGAAAAAACACGATGGGATGATGTAATGTTTAATTTATTTTGCTTTCACTGCGTTACCAACGATATTTGCCACACCCTAGCGTAAAAGACCCTCACTTTCTGGGCTACAATCCTTTGCAGATACTCAAGAAGCGTTATGCCTGCAAAAATACAATGGAAGTATTTTTTTTTTCTGCTTGCACTGCGTTACCAGAGAGACATAACGACGCTGCTGCTTTCATTCGTAACAACAACAAGGCCACGTTGTCAAAATAAGAGAAGCATTTCAAGAAGTCCCTGATATTTGAGTTGCCTGTAGAATGAGACTCTCTTTGCCTCCGCCTCTCTCGCTCAGTGTTTATTCATTGTTCCAGTCGGAAAAAATGCCTCATTTCCAGGGAGGAATGCTAAGCTAACACGAAAATAATTGACATCACGGCTGGGAGAGAACCGGGCCGCTGCACCGCTACGGTACGGATTGAAATTCCATGCACAGGAAGCTTCTTAAAAAATGGACCAACTGTCAATAAAAATCGGGAGGTCCGGAAATACTTCACGCGAGTTGAATATTTGCATTGCGATGGCAGAAAGAAATTAAAAGCTCTCTCGAAAGGCGAAAAAATGTAAAGACCTGCAACACAAAAGCAAGTGGAAGGTTCCAGCTTGGTCGGTAAGCAGCAGCCTAAGTGTGTCGAATACTACGGCTTTGTTATGGGTGCTGGAAATACTTAGTAATGAGAGAACGTTGTTTTGATGGTATTCGTTTTGCTACCAATGCCAGCTCCATAAACAAATTCTGTTACAGGCTCGTGAAATATTTAGCAAATCGACGCCCTTTTGTTTTAAGGATATTGCTGCGCTACTGACGGTATCTTGGAGACACCATTTTTACTACAAGCTCGGGAAGAAGTTAGCCAGTTGTCCAAACGGTTGTCAAGTGCATTGTTTCAAATCCTGAGACGATAATCTTACCTTTTATTTTAAGTACCCAGTGGGGAGGAGCGTTGTAGCTCTGCTGCTGTATTGCAACCGTTGGAGTTACCTTTTTGCGTTTGAAGAGAGGAGCTCAGGAGCGTCGTCCTAATGGAACTTTTTTCTATTCCATGCGATCCCTGGCCTGCAATACATATTATCATCCGCGAACGAAGTAAGAGAGGTGATAATGTTTTTGTTGAAGACTTAAGTTTGTAAATATATTTGTCTCTCCACCCAATAAGTGGTCGAAGGAGTTAAGCAATCTTCATAAATTTTTGTGGGGAGTTTGGTGGGTTGACCTAGATGTGACCCATGCCAAAAAACTAGGACTAGATGGCCATCAAAAATGACGGCGTTGAATTTTCCTCAACCGCGGCAGATCGTCTGATGCAACGAGGCGCTCTATTTTTTCATATATTATTATTGAAGTGCAAATCTCTTGGAATCGGACAGCTCCCTAACCTCGTTAATCAAAAATGATTTCACTGAATTTGCCCCTTACAGCGGGTGATGGTCTTACGCCACGAGGCATTCTAGTTTGTTTGACAGTTTTGCGTCTAGCGGACCTGAGACCCCCTTTAGGCACAATATTTTAAGCCTCGACTTACTATGTTAAAAAAACTCTATTAATGACGAAAAACTGCGATAGGATCTTGCGACCCTGAACTCAGCCAAAAATCCAAGTTTTTATATTACTGCTGTAACTGAAACAACCAGTCGGTCCATAACCGTAGAGCCTACAATAATTGGGTGGGCGCGAGTGACCGTGAAGCCTTTAAAAAAACTGTAGCTAAAAATAAGAGAACCCTGTGAAAGACCGCGAAAAGCTCTGTTTTAGAGGACATTTTCTTTTGAACTGCAATTCCAAAGTTCGTTGCTTCGTTTCCTTGGATCTTCGTACATATGTTTGGGTGACCCAATGCACAAGATTATTGACTTGAAATAATCACTCCAAGTCATAATTGATCTAAACAAATCGTATTAACCTGATCAATTATCAGTACTGGCGTACAAGGGAGGTACTTATAGTGTATGGAGGTGTGATTTCTCTCCTAACATAGTTGCAATAAAATGCATTGTATATTGTGCAGCACGGACCAATCCAATTACTTAAGTAAGGGAGGAAAGAAAAATCTCGCTTGGATCAAGTTTTGATACTGAAATTCTCAATTTTTTTAAACCTGGGCGCTGGCCTAGAGATGTATTTATTAACATTAAACAAGCTGGACGTGGCCTTACATCGGCTATTTCGCTTATTTTATTTATTTTTCAGCCCTTTAGCTGCATGGTTTTTCTTAATAAGAGCTGTCAACGGACCAGTTACTGCAATTTCTTATACTTTTAGACATGGGCGCGGCCATTTGACTGTGTCTTACAGCGCCTGTAGTTACCTCCGCCAAGGAGGTTATGTTTTCGTCGTGTCTGTCAGTCACCAAGATAACTCAAAAAGTTATGAAGCGATTTGGATGAAATTTACAGGGATTGTTAGGTATGTTAGGAGTAACAGATGATTAACTTTTGGTGATGATATGTCCATCCGTTTGTTTGTTTGTCTGCCTCATTTTGTTCAAAGCCATAACTCAAAAATTCATGAACGGATTTTTATGAAATTAACATGAATTGTTAGATACATAACAAAGAGTAAATGACTAAATTTTGGTAATGATCCGTTTGTTCGTTCGTTTGTTACTGTTTGTAATTTTATGCTTGTTAGCACAATAACTCAAAAATAATGAATGAATCTTTATGAAATTAATAGGTAATGTTAGTAATGTTAAAAGACTTAATTTATTAAATTTTGGTCTAGATCCGTTTGTTCGTTTGTATGTTTGACTCATGTTTGTCATGACGTTTGTTAGCAGTGTAACTCAAAAAGTTGTGAACGGATCTTCAAAATTATTGCACAAGCTGTTATTACTAATAAAAGGCACAAATGATTACATTTTGGAGTTCACACACAGAAAATCATGGTTTCATAGCCAATTTGAATTTTTGCTACCGTTGCCTCGCTTGGCGGAGGTATGGGCTCTCAGAGTGCATTAGTTTCTCATGTTTTTAGATGAAGGGGCAACCCTGCACCAGTGGTAAATATAAATGCTGCAAAAGGGCCCTACCGTTAGCGCCTGGCTCCGGTGAAGTGAACGACCAGCTAAATGGCCACGGCAAGGTTGAAAAATATAAGAAATTTTGGCTCTCGGGTCTCGCCCAGCCATAGTTATGTTTATTCAAAATATAGCTATGGGCCGTACCCAGGGTTTAAAAAATATAATAAATTGCGGCTATAGGCCGCACCCATGTCGAGCAATGTTAAATATAGCTTAAGTCTACGAAAGGTGGGGTAATGTAAAAATGCGGCTACGGAGTCTAAAATTATGAAAAACTATAGAAATGAGGGCTCGTCCAGCTCTCGCAATGTAAAAAAAATCTGGTAGTTTCAAAATACAGGAAAAGGGCCGCACCCAGGTCGCAAATCATATGAAATTGCAGCTATGGGGCCGCGTAATACATAAATAGCTGAAGGGCACGCCAGGATAAAATGATAAGAAATTGCAGTAATAGGGCGGCGCCTCTCTCTGCTTATGTAAAAAAGAGTGGGCGAAGCAATAAACTACAGCAACAGGGCAAAGCCAGGGTCTGGAATGGAAAATATACGGCTAAAGGGCCGCGCCCATGTCGAAAACATAAAATTCTGCAGCTATAGGGCCGCGCCAACTCGAATAATGTAACGTTAAATACACAGCGAAAAGGCCCCAGCCAGGTGTGTAAATATGAGAAACTGCTGCAATCGGGCAGGATCAAGTTTGAGTAATACAAAAATACCGCAAAAATGCCACACCCAAACCTAAGCATAAAAGAGACTGTAGAAATTATGAGAGCGCCCATAGAAATTATGGGAGCGCCCAGTTATAGCAACGTCAAAATACAGCTAAAGGCGGGCCGGGTTGCACCCATTTCTGCCTTGGTAAAAGCTATAATTATATTAAGAACTACACAAGGTAAAAATATCTAATATTAAATAGGAGTCGACGGGATTAAAACTTAACGTTTCAGAATGAATTATATTATATATTTTTCCAATATGTGACTGCGCGCCGGCTTTTGGCTTTATTTCTTATATTACTTGATCGGAATGCAACCCTATTTCCTACCTGGCTGCGGCCATCCTATTGTACTTTTTACATTACTTACGTTGAGCGCAGCACCATAGATACAAATTTCTGTATTTTTCTACCTACATATATGCGTGTCCCTTAAACAGTTCTATTGCATTATTAACAATAATTGCCGGCCGCGGCCCCATTTGTGTAACTTCTCACATTCTTAGTTCTGGGCACGGCCAGTTATCTGTCTCCCTACTTTACTCGAGCTGGGCGCGCCCTATGGCTGCAGTTTCTTATCCTTTTTCACTTATAATCGGCCCTTTTGCTGTTATTTAACAATAACCGCTCTGGGCCCCGGCCCTTTTGCTGTTATTTAACAATACCCGCTCTGTGCCCCGACCTTTTCACTGCAACTTCTGATAGTTTTTATAGACGCGGGCATATTACCTTTGCTTTTTATATTACCGGAGCTGGGTGCGGCCCTATAGCTACGTTTCTTATTATCAAAGCTGGGCGCGGCCTCTTAGATGCAAAATATTATATAACAGAGCTGGGCGTGGCCCTTTAGATGCAAGATCTTATATTGACAGAGCAGGGCGCGGCNGCCCCTAAGATGCAAAATCTTATATTACAGAGCTGGGCGTGGCTCCCTATAGATGCAAGATCTTATACTAACAGAGATGGGAGCGGCCCTTTAAAGGCAAAATATTATACTGCAGCTGGGCGCGGCTCCTAAAACGCAAAATCTTATATTAACAGAGCTGCACGTGGCCCATTAGGCTCAAGATGTTATATAACCGGTTAAGCACTGACATTTGATAACATTGCAAGAGATGGGCGCAGCCCAGTTTATATCACAGGACCTGGGCCCTTCTGCAGATTCTCATATTGTCAGCTTTGGGGGCTGGTAGAATAATAGTTGCAGTTCTATAGGCTGCATTTCCTCATATTACCAAAGTCTGGCGCGGTCCTAGAGCTACTACTTGTTACAGCGCCATAGCTGAATGCGGCCCTATATCTAGAATATTTCTTTACTGATAGAGCTGGGCACTGAACTACAGCTACACTTTTTCATATTACCATAAATGGGTGCGGCCTTACAGCTACAATTTCCTACATCACCTTAGTCATTTTCATATGATATTTTTTGAGCTATTAATTCACTGTCATTCCCCCCTGATATGCATGGGACTAAATGATTCTCTAATGAGTAAAGCAATAACATGATATCGGAACTGCCATACTTTATACAAAACATACTCAACATTTCATAGCTGCAGGAGTCATTGGATTCCATATTCACCACCTGCCTCCAGGAAAAGTAACTAGTCTTTTCACGAATTTGGCGATAAATTGAACCCTAAGTTCACATTAAGAACCGCTGATCAATATCATGTTCTACAGCATTGAAAAATGTCATTGAATAATGTCCGAGGCTAACTCTTTACTGTGCACCTCACAGTTATATGCCACCGCACTGATTAATGTATGGAGATATCAGAATAAGTTATAGTGTAAGTACAAAAGAAACATCAATGAAGTAATAGTTACTTTAAACTTGTGTTAAAAACTGTACAGTAGTTTACCTATTGCAGTTGGCCTCCCTCTTGATTAAATAGGCCACCATCCCCTCGGAGACCCTCTCTGCTCGCCACTGGTCGACTGGAGATAATTCACTGTATCTCATAGTAATTTACATAATGTGCACTACGCGTGCATGTGTTTTTGACTAAAAAGGCTTCCATTGTGTGGGAGTTGTAGCGATTCTTGATCATTCATCTGCGTTTCTTGTCCATCAAGAAATTCCTTACACCATTTCGAATACGATAAGTTTTGAGGTCCCTAACTTAATTTAAACATATTTCAACACAGATAACATCGCGTAACTAGTCCCTATAAGGCCACTTGGCAAAAGTTCAATTTCACGAGGCACTCAAGTATGGCGTAATCTGTGCACAGATTAAATGGGTGAACTTAATGAGGGAGAATTAATAATGAAACCCAAAGGAAAAACCTATTGGCGACACCTAAACAGCGACAACCCAGAAATATAACGTTACTGCATTAATTAGAAGAGTTAATAACGAAGCCTAATGGATTAATTATTCATAGGCGAAACTTAATAGCGACACCCAACCTTGTTGCCTAATCTAAATGGTAAAACATAATAGGAAGACTTAATGACGAAACCTAATGGAAAATTCTTATGATGAAACCTAATAGCTACGCCGGGTAGCTTAACTTAATACCGAAATCTAAATTGCATATCTGATGAATAAAGCAAAAGGGTGCACCGGTCTTTGGCATTTCACAAAGCTCAAGCATTTGCGACAAGAGTTAAACCCGAAGAAGACGAACGTTGAAGACGGCTCAGGTAAATTCAATCAAACAGCGCTAAAGGCAAGGCGTAGTAGACGTGCTGGCTTCCAAGGCATCATGCCGACTTGATTTTCGGACACAATGTACACATTTGTCAGCTACGTGCCCGCCTTGAATAGAAATCCCAGGCTGAGATGAAGAGGCCGGGAGTGAATGAATGGACTTCGACTTAGCCATGGCAAGTAATTATTCCGAGCGCATGGCAGTTCTTGAGAGCAGTGCGAATGGAGTCTTTTGGAGCTGTCTAATGACCAAGAATTCACGCCGGAGAGAATGCAGAGGATCATCCTGTCTTGGTTGGAGGGAGACTTGCGAGAGCAGTGAAGACAGGCTGTGACCCCTACGGCTGGATTGTGCAGTCCCAAATTAAAAGTAGAAAAGTTGATAGTGATATCAAAAACGACACATAAAGCTGTGTAAAGCTGAATTTGAAATAGGATAGGTATTTTTTTGTTGTCTTGGCCGGACCGTAATAGGTATCGCGGAAAGTTGGTGCGATTTTGATACTCACTTGCATTATTTAAGATGGAATGTGTTTATATTTCTTGTTACACACAGCGTTTAGAAAGTCATGAATGTAAGCTTAAGCCAGTCAGAAGCGGAAATGTATAGGTTGTATATGTATGTTTTTTCAGAGGAGGCCAGGATATTTAAAAAAAATCCCTTCATCATTCTGAGCTCATTTGCGGTCGCAGAATAAGGCCCAATAGAAAATAATTAGCATAATAAAAAAAATTGTAATAAGACAAAGACATGCGGAATTGTGTGACTAGAAAATTAAGCATAGTTAGTTCGAAATATACTCCAATATAAGAGTCCATACCTTTGCTGAGTTAAGGATATTCTTGCCAAATAGATTGAAATAGAAACAGCCACATCCCTTTGAAGCAAGTGGGAATTCATAGCTCGGGAAAGAGAAAAGAAAATCAATTGTAAGTTTGCACTGAAATCAATTTGCTTTGGCTAGAATTTTTTGCTAAAAAGATGAAATAACACTGGAGGGATATGGTAGTGATAGTCGCCAGCTTCAAAACTGTTTGTGGCTCAGTACAAAGACACTTTCCTTCCAAACGTTCTAATAGTTTCTGAAAGAGGGCCGTGTTCTTTTTATGTTAAGTGCCAAAAACCATGTGATGTAACGTGCTTGATACGATGAATGTAAAAATATTTTGTGAATCCCTTCTCACCCTTGTCGAGGTGAGACGGGGCTTGATATAGCTCGTTGATGCTACGAGAACTAACTTCCTTTGTGAATATGTCAATATTATTACATATTAATTTCATAATTTTATATTATTTATTTTTTTCATCCTTATATCAACAAATTACATTGTAGACTAGCTTGAGGTTAAGAATTGTGAAAACTGAAAATATTTTCGCTCAATAAAAAGAGCTCTGGTGGCGTAAATGGTTCACTCTTTGTGACTTTATTTTAACTGACATTAATAATTGATGTATTTTTTATCATGAACAAGTTCAATGAGATATCAAGACAATGCGAGAAGCACCAATATTTATCGGTATATTTACATTTTATGCTCACACATATCAGTATATAATATCTTTCGTTCAGCTCACGTTTAAACACGGGTGAAAATTAAGCCAACTTGACGACTGTGGTAATTCTGTCACGCTCTTGAAAACCTATAGGGAAAAGTTGGTGTTAGGAATCTTCAAACTTTTATGCACTTCTTGCTTTACCAAATTGCAAGTTCAAGCTATAAAGAGTCAAATTTAACTCTTATTACTTACCTTGCTCATGGTATGAGACACTATGTCAAAGACCAATGCCTTTTTACCTGCTTATTTTGCTTTTTACCTGTTTATTTTCTATCACTTTCAAAGCAAAGAGATACTCGAAAATTAAAGCCTTTTGTAAACTTTGGCGACCCTGCTACGCTTCGCTGTAAACTGATGGGTGATAATGAATCGAGGTTGCAGACGAGGGTAAAACTAAGGAAGCCTCTACAATGAAAGCACTTTTTCCTTTGCCAATTCTGAATTTAAAGTATGTAATTAAAATTACTGAAATAAATCTTAGGTTACTGTCGCGTTAGGATTTTTGTGTTATAATGGTTTCTTTATTGAGTCCTGACTGTGTTTTTGCTTAGGTTCTAACAGGGTTCTGATTAGGTTGTAATCAGGTCTTGGTTGGGTCCCGATCGCTTTCTTGCTTGGCTTCAGTTAGACTCCTTGTTAGATTTTTTGCTTGGTTCTGATTGCGGGTGGTTTAGTTACGATCACGTCCTGATTGGCGCTTGACTGGGTCCTGATCGGAATTTTGTTTGGGTTTTCATCGTCTTTTAATAACAGGTTTATGATCGGGTCTCGATCACCTCTTCATCGGGCTCTGACTGGATAAAGATCGGGTCATGGTTGGGTTTTTGTTTGGGTTCTGACGAGGCTCTCTTTTCGTGTGATTAGCTTCAGCTCAGGCCTTGATCGTGCTTTTTGTTGGGTGCTAATCGGATTCTTATTAGGCTACGACTCTTCATGATCGAGTCTTCTAAGAATTTATCTAGGTTTCTGACTGGGTGATGATGAGGTCCTGATTGGGTCCAGACCACTTTTCGCTATGGTTCTGACCAGGCTTTATTTGGGATTTCGTCGGGGTTTACATCCCTTTTGATTAGGAATTTTTTTATGATAACCTCCGCCAAGAAAGTTATATATTTGTCTGCTTTTGTCTATTTCGTTATTGTTATTTGTCTCTCACCAACATAACCTAAAAAGTTATAAACGGATCTTCATGAAATTTGCAAGGATTGTTAGGTATGTTAGAAGGAACAGATGATGACTTTTTATGGAGATTGGATAAACCATTTTTGTATTTTTCTTAAATTTTTTCTTGGTAACATATCTCATATAGTTACCTCCGCCATGGAGGTTATATATTCGTCGAGTTTGCTTGTCTGTCTGTCAGGTTGTCTGTCTGTATGTTTGTCTGTCTGTCACCAGCATAACTAAAAAGTCATGGACGGATCCTTACAAAATTTACAGGGATTATTATTTATGTTGGAAGGAACAGATGATTAACTTTAGTGAACATACGTTCATCCGTTTGTTCGTTATTCTGCCTCTTTTTTTCTTAAGGCCAGAACTCAAAAGTTTTGGAAGGATTTTTTATGAAATTTACACGAGTTGTTAGGCATATCAATAGGAGTAAATGACCAAATATTTGAGGTGATGTGTTTCTTCGCTTGTGTCCGTATTTTGTTTTATATTTCTTAGCAAAATAACTCAAAAGTTATGAATGGAATTATATGAAATTTGCATGTGTTAGGTGCATGATGAGCAGTCAATGATCTAATTTTTTATAACGATCTGTTGGTCGTTTCTCTGTGTGTCTGATGATATTTTTGTTAGCAAAATAACTTAAAAGGTTATGAATGGATTTTGAAGGAAATTTACATGAGTTCTTGAGTATATTACGAAGAGTAAATGATCACAGTTTGGTGATAATCGGCTGATCTGTTTCTGCGTTAGACTAGTGTTTTTAAGAATGTTTGTCAGCAAAATAATTTGAAAATTTATGAACAGATCGTCAAGAAAATTACAGAAGCTATTATTACTGGTATTACCCAAATAACCCTATATTTTGGTACTGATGACGAGTAAATCATAGTTTCAGAAACACTATGAATTTTTCGTTAACGTTGCTTTGCTTGGCTGAGGTTGGCTCCAGTTATGAACGGATGCTCAAGTCATCAACGGATTTTCTTGTAATTTGCATGATATGTTAGAAATATTAGAAGAAAGCAGAGGACAAATTTTTTGTAATAATCTGTTTGTCCGTGGGTGTATCTGATTATATGTTTATCTTAATGTCAGCCAGAACATAACTGAAAAAATTATGGACGGGCGTTCAAAAAAATTATAGGAACTATTAGAAATATTCAAAGGCTTAAACGAGAAAATTTTACAGATGATAAAAAGAAATCCAGGTTATATGACTAATTTAAGTTTTCCGTTTAACTTTGCCTGGCTTGAGTAAGGTATGAGCTCTCAGACGGCACTCTATTATTATTATATAATTTTTTTTTATTATATAAACAACCAGTTCAGGCTGATCCATCGGTTGTTTGCAGTTCAAGGAAAAATTTAATCAGGACTCGATCAGGGTATGACCGTAACCTAGTCAGAACTTGAGCAAAACCCAAGCATAATACCTGGCCGGGGACTCAATTGTAACCCAATTCAGAACTCCAGCAGAGCCCCAGCAAAACCCCGATCAGGACCCGATCAGGATATGATAATTATTATGACCTATTCAGAGCCCTCTCTTCTCCTAACTCAATGTCGATTACATTATAAACCTGCATTATTAATCGTCTTGCTTCAACCTTAAAATATTTATAGCCCCATGATAATGATGAAGAATTAATGAGGTAGTGATGACAATATGAGTATCCCTCTCTGCAGCGAAACTTCCGCGAGTATGCGCTGGGATATAGAGTTACAGTCATGGTGAATTACCTCAGAGTCTTTGTAGATTACGATGGAAATATCCCAAAATAACATGAACTACACAAAACACTAAGCAGAAATGAAGCAGTAGTGCCGTTGCCTCATTGGTAGTTGAACNATGCGCTGGGATATAGAGTTACAGTCATGGTGAATTACCTCAGAGTCTTTGTAGATTACGATGGAAATATCCCAAAATAACATGAACTACACAAAACACTAAGCAGAAATGAAGCAGTAGTGCCGTTGCCTCATTGGTAGTTGAACCATTTTAAGAATAACAGGAAATACATGTAACGTTTCATCTAAAGACTGTGAAGAATAGATTACTTACATAAAAACTAAATTAAACCTTCCAGGTTCTCGAAACAAACGTTTCTGTGACCTTGACCACAATTAGCGGATTTGAAAAACGCGTTAAGACTCACTCAGAGTTAAGCGAGGTGTTAGGCCACAGCTACAACAGTAGCAATAGTTATTATGTAGCAGCAGCAGTTTTGGTGCTTGTGATTGAAGCAGTTTCCGGATAGTGTTACAATTTACAAGTTGAAGACGTGCCTACTGTAGTATACGTAATCTAAACGGGGCAGAGAGCTTTTGGCATTTCGTGCTCCCGAGAACAGGGGCCTTAAAGTAATCAGCTCCAGTCCTTTAAACAGAACCAAGTAAGGCGGAAGTAAATATTATTTATTGTTTCAATACCTTTGGACGAGATTGGAGAGGGTTATTTCATGGCTGTAAATTCAATTTAATGGTACATTCATCATTCATCGAAAGGTAATTAATTCGAGTTGTAAATGCTAGTGTACATTTACGTTGCGTTGAGCTATATCTTCGACTAATTTACCATTTGATGAATTTAACGTTCTATATATTTGCCATTTGATAAATGTACTTGGTCGATGAATTTACCAGTTCCCTTATGAAGAAGATGCCTCACTTGAGACTTTTCCACTCGAACTGGATGAAGTCATTCTTAACCATCGGCATATGTTGTACATACAACTCTCCCATAATTAATAATCCAAAGAACAGCTAGCCTCCTTGCGCAATGTAGCAAAACCTCACTGAACATCAATCTGACAAGCGCTGATGTTTCCCTCGAACAGCCATTTCCCTTGCGGTACCGCGGACACACAAGTTGAGCCCCACCACTGTTCTCCACACTCCTTTGCTTTCGCTTGGCTATAACGGGCTGTTGTTACTTAGCAATTTTTTGTTTACCTTATTTTCTCTTTTAAATTTTAAATTGCGTGGCGCGCGTCTTGCAAGATGTTATATGGGGCACAGACGATGATTATTTCAACCCAGACAAAAACATAGGGCAATCAGTCGGGAAATTACGAACATCTTCGAGTTGTTTTTAATAATGTAGAGAGTTGTATGGTCACAGCATTTGGATATTAAGTTCGCCCTAGGAATAAAAAGGATAAATGGGCGTCACTTACAAAAAAAAGAAAAATTCCTGCAGGACTGCTTAACTTGATGTTGCAAGCTTATTGGTTGGTATAACCGTGTAGGTTCAGTTTGAACTGTAGAGCTAAAGAGAAGTAGTCGGATTATATCACAAACATTCTGAGCTACTTTTCAATACTTCTTAAAATTATTGTTTAATGCAAACTTGTAATGTGTAATTTGGGCTGGGAGGAAAACCGACAATCCAGTAATATTGCAAAAGAAGTTACCTATAAATATTTCAATAGAAGTTACCTATAACAAAAGAACGGTTTGGCATTATATGCATGAAGAGTTTTTATTGCGTTTGCTGTGAAGTGAACATGTTTCGATGCAAAGCAGCCGAGCAGCTCTTCAAATTCGTTGACTAGAATCTGAATACATAACCCATGCCAAAGAGCTAGTTCAGGTTTTCAGCATTGTTATCGTCATTTAAAATAAATAAATAAATCCATTGTTATTTAAATATTTCCATATAGCAGAAGCAAATGATCAGCGCAATGAGTGAACTGTTTTTTTTTTCTGGTAATATAATCGATTTAATCACGTTCTCTTGCGTATAACTCCAACCTTTTATATTACCTACTTTTAGATGGCAAAATACGATGTTCGAAAACTAATTGAAACAAATTTTTTGGCAAAGGGTTAAGCAATGATATTTTAACTACGTCCTACCCCGTACCCGACTACCGCCACCCCACCGCATTGCTACGGGAGCAGCGCCCCCTCCCCAGCGAAGCAATACAGCCCAAGCTTTCTTGGTACCGGTGTATGATAATTGCAGAAATGAACACTAAAATAGAGAATAAGACCCATTTTGGTATTTTTAGAGTACCTTACTACACACCATAATATACTCCGTGATTCCTTAACTTCAGTTTTCCATGCACCCCCAGTAAAAAAACTTGAAAAAAACACGCTGACCCCGTGCCATAAACATGCCACCAGCTTAGCAGAATATACACTGAATAACTTCAGTATATATCAGTAAATGTTTGTAGCGGCACGCGAAACATTAGTAAGTTAATACAGGAGAATGAAAGCATTTCACTAGTCACCAAACATAATTGGTCGTGTGATATCCCTGCTAATCACATTCAGTAAATATGCACATTCAACTCTACTGAATCAATTGATCATTTGCCTGATATGCTGACCTATCATGAAATATAGTTATCGCATTCTGCAATCATCGCTTTGAAAAAATTTACCGTTTTCAAAGACTGTAAGATGACGATTAGAAGGCAACTATGTCATATTTAAACTGACTATACTAAGAAATAACATAAAAGTTAAAAAAAAATTCCCATGACCTTAAATACGTTATTAATCCGTGCCATCAATGCGATAAAAGCTATAGACTAGTGCTCATAAATACCTCCGAAAAGCGAGGCAATGGTAGCAAAAAATTCAAATGGGCTCTGAAACCATAATTTGCTTTGTATAAACTCCAAAATCTAACCATTTGTGTTTTTTGATAGTAAAACAGCTTGTGCAATTTTCTTGAAGATCAGTTTATAATTTTTTGAGTTATACTGCCAACAAACGTTATGACAAACATGAGTCAAACATATAAACGAACGAACCGATCTGCACCAAAATTTATTCATTCATGTCTTTCAACGTTACTAACAACCCATATGAATTTCATAAGGATCCATTCATCATTTTTTGAGTTATTGTGCTAACAAGCATAAAATTTAAAATAGCGACAAACGAAAGAATGGATCATCACCAAAATTTTGTCATTTACTTTTTGTTATATACCTAAAAACTCATGTTAATTTAATCAAAATCCATTAACAACTTTTTGAGTTATGGCATTGAGAAAAATGAGGCAGACAAACAAACAAACGGATGGATATATCTTCACCAAAAGTTTATCATCTGCTCCTACTAACATACCTAACGATCCCTGTAAATATCGTTCAAATCGATACATAACTTTTTGAGTTATCTTGGTGATAGACCGACAAAGAGACAGACAAACACGGCGAAAACATAACCTCCTTGGCGGAGGTAAATATCGCCATAGAAGATTGAAACACCATGTACTAGTCAGGGGTCCGAGCGCGCACCAACAAGAGGCCGGTAAGTTCATGTGCACACTCAATAGGAAACACTGCCGGCATGTACAGTACGGAACCCAGTACATATACACAGAATTGGGTAATATACAGGCTAATCATGAACAAAAGTACGCTATCATTGGCGACAGGACCTCGGAGATCCGCTAAAGACGTATATCATCTACCACTGGCAGTGGGCTATAAAGTTAACATTACATACTTTTCATAGCAGCTTGCGGTACCATTATTTACAGTTCACCTTAACCGTAAAACTCAGTGTTTTACAAGTATGAAAAGGTTAATTCGAACAGCAGAGAAAAAGCAGCAACTGACCTTTAATAAGGATGAAAAGTACATGTTGCGAAACTTAATTTAGAGGAGAAGCCTGGTGTAATACAGATATGAAAAAGCTTAGTTCGAGCAGCAGGGCAAAAGATTCAGTCATGCATTAATTAGTCTAATCTTGGCAGCTCAGAACAAGACAATTGCTATGCACCGAGGGTAGAATTCTGTCCGGTCTCGGGGAGCAAAGATAAGGCAAAACGAGTGTTTTTTCTTGCTCAGCCTCAACACTGGGCCAAATGACCAACCCTTGCGTAGTTATTGTACACCGTAGAGCCGAGATGCTCATTTTACACTTGACTGTCATGGGAGCTAGGCCCTATTTTGATATTTAGGAAAAAGAACGTTGCAGTCCTTCAGCGTCTACAAGAAAATCAGGGCATTTTCGTGATGAAAATCATTTAGTCCTGGGATCATGATACACAGAATCAGATACAAAAAATATTGTATTTGATCAGCAGTAAATATCACGAAGACTATAGGAAGGTTATTTAGGTAAGCTATTTGTCACAAACCGAGAAGTGTGAGCTCACATTCAAAGACTACGCGAAAGATAACAGCAGCAGTACAGTCTTAATTAGAACAAAATAGGCAAAAAATGGGTGCTCTGTGCCATATATATAAAAAGCATATTTTTAGTACAACACGCACCTGGAATTATAATAAATTCCAATATAGGGCGTAAATTGACGAGCATAAACTTTATTTTGTTAATATTGAAATAAATGTCGTACGTTAAGCCATGGCGTCATGGCAACAGCACAAACTTAGTTTACGACGGCAAGCATTCGGTAGATTATTTACAGCGCCAGCAATGTCCATACAACATCTGTCCTTACAGTACCAAGCAAGCTAAAGCAAATAGCGTTGGCATGGAACTTGTACCGAAAGACAGTAATAGTTGTAGCGGTCTCTGTAATGTGACTTTCAGCAATGCTAGAACAGAGCATGTAGCACGTGTAGCAGCCGCCTCATTACCTGATTTTCCTACTGCAGAAATGTGTTCTGTATAATGAGTACGAGGGTCGTTTCGAAAGCAATGGCTCTTATTTTTAACTCAAAAAGTGGAAAAGCTACAAAGACGGAAGTGACACCATATTGAAACAAGCGATTTTTTTTGTGCTCCAGAATTTTATTTTCTATTTTCTCACCAGAATTCTCAATGTACTTTTGTCAGCGATGAACGAGAGTGAAAAATCGTGGGAACCACCTATTTCCTACTTTGTTGTATCCTAGGGAAGACAACATCATTTTCAGTGCACTGACACCCACATCCAACTCTAAAGGCATTTCATTCACAGTTATCCACCAATCGGTGGGGATGAGTTGATCGAAGCTCACTTTTTTCCGTGGTGGTGGCTGTGGATGGGTTCCCGGAGCGCACTTTGTCGCGCACAGCTCTATCGCCACTCTGAAATCGACAAACCAATCTTTTAACTGTACTGACATCAACTGCAATGGTTTCGTAGACGCTCACCAGGCGGCAGTGAATGTTCATCGATTATTTCTTTTTTCTGCATGGAGAAATTCAATGACGCATCTCTGCTTCCGACGCAAGTCCTTGATATCGATTGCTTTCTTAGAGTGTCACACCGTCAATATCTGTAACATAGATGAAGCTTTCAGGTCATAAGTGTGTAAGTTTAGTCATCGTAACAAAGCAATTTGTAATCCTCTTGGATCCCTTCGGGCTGGAAAAAGAGAAGGCATTACTTTTGGAACGGCCTTCATACTAAATTGCAACGGTGCTGATACAGATTCTGTAGTACGAGTAGCAGTTGTCACATTGCTTAACATTTATTCTGGCAATGCAGCGTGTTGTATAATATAACTTTCAAAAGTGCTAGGACAAAATATATAACATATGTAGCATTACCTTAGTTTTACTAGCGTTGCCGCAAAAAATATATATTCTAAGCCAATGTAACAGGAACATATAAAACATGCGATGGTTGTAGTAATTTGCTAATTTATCGTTGCTGTCTGGCCTGACCTACACCTGCTCTCCTCACGCGTGCTAGAGCTACGTTTACAAATCATTAATGCAATTAATGAAAAATACTAATTATGGCTAAGAAAAATGTGTACGACAAACTTTTCAATTCATTGATCGTCGATAGGTGCTTGCTCACGACTTCGTAGGTCAAATAAAGAAATGGAAACGATGCAAAAGAAGAGTAAAAAGTCATAATAGACTACTAAACTGAATTTTAAACTTGACCGATATTCATAACTTTGATGCAAGCTACTAGAATTCAGCCAATATTGATTTCACAGTTACAACTCATAAATTCACTTACGAAGCTTAAGTACCTCGTAGCTCACGGCGAAACTTCTTGTATTTTTGCAAGACCTACTGTAAGAAGCAGCTATAAATATTTACAATGCATTTTCTATAACTGCAATTTTAACAAAACATCAAGACACATTATCCAACGATCTAAAAACACGTATTTTTTCTTCACTTATTATGCTTAGTATAATTCGTTAATAGAAACAGAAACAGGCTATTTAAAGTTCGGTCAGCAACGGTGACCATCTTCAGACAAGTATAAATCTGGAAAATACAAAACTTGATGTAGGTACGCAATTTCAACAATAACATGAAATTAAGTAACAAATGACTGGGCAACTGCCGGCACTAGCTTCCTATTTAGAATGTGAACTGGACTGAAGGCGAAAAAGAACTGCTCGTTCATCATGCGGTAGACTCCTTTACAGCGTCATGTGTGGGGGCGGAGCACCGCTAGTTGAAGAGATTCAGAAAACTCGAGAGTTCGTTATATTTTACGTTGGTTGGTGGCAATTGTTGTCTGATGGCTAGGGCTTCAGTTATCTTCAGTGATGTGTAGTCCTGATAAAAAAATAATACGCAGAATAAAAAAGTGAAGGTTGTGGTTTGTGGCGGTTCCTTTTGGTGTTTGTCACGGGAATGCTTGTAGATGCTGCTGCTGCTCGCATATCGGTGCTGTTTGCGCCGCCTCTCCAGCGCGCAGGAGCTGTGGCACATATCTGCAGCGGCGTTACAGCACGCTTTCCAAGAGGAATATTTGTACACTACTCCCGAGCGCTGAAGTTCTAGAGTTTTTGGTCTATTATTGAAAAAAGAAAACATCTTAAGGAGCTTGAAGAAAAGCCCCAGGGATAGTTTTGCAGAGGGGTTCGCTGCTTTAACATGTTCAGTAATTATATTTCTTAGGAAGCTGGCATCTAAAGGCGGATGAGACCTTTTTGTGCCCCCCCCTTAGCAGGAATGGCTCAATATATGGCGAGACCAGAAATGACAAAAAAGTACCAGGGTATCTAAATTTAGCAGTAAAAAATGTTCTATAGAAGTGAATAATTGGTTACATATACTGTATATTTAAAACGCATTTAACTTTGACTTGTGTACATCTCACGTCGCGCACTGAAAACGTGCATTTTAACCGGCACAATTATTTCGGCTCGTGTCTTGCTCGGTTATCAGTCAAAGGTCTACAGAGTACAATCGCTTAGCTTCTTAATTACGGTGTCCAACAAAAAAAAAAAAAACTAGGAATGTCCTGGTGCTGTACACACGCTGCTATAAAGAAATAATTTTCCAATGAGCGGACCACAGTCCTGGCTCTCGAACACCATATTACCGTAAGCAGAGACTGCTATATCGATTACATTCATGAAAACACACCGTCAGGCCGAGTGCGCCCTTCCTCAAAGCTTACACTATCATAAGACTCGAGAGATAACCATTGGCATTTTACACGCATTGCCTTAGTTATTGTCTTAGGCAGTGCTTGTTCAGTTCAAAGCATTAGGAACATTATGGAAATGATAAAATATATAATTTCGTTTGTTACTCGTTCTCCCAACCGTTTGAACATCCTCGAAAAGCACATCGACGAAAATACACCAGACTAGAACAAAAGAAAAACATTGAATTCATTTTGTCAGACAAGATGGGTCAAGGTGACGCGATACTGATACCTTGTTCATGATCTCCACCCATTCATAATAGGTATTCTTAACAATGTACTGGAAAGTTCTCCAGCTGCTAAAATATCATCACGAGTAACGTGGTACAATTTGAGAGCCCCATTACGAAATTTAACTTCATTATTGTCGTAGCATCAAGCGTTGTTGTCTTTGGTGTAACTCAGCCGCTTTCAGTGCAGTTTCAAGCCACAGTGCAGAATGTAGCTTCAGTATATGACCTCATGTCCTTGTGTGTCCGAGCTCTACAATCATTCAGAGATAAATATGAAGCTGGGTTTAGTTTGCTGAAGAAATTGCAAATACTATTGGAATAAACGACAAGAGCTCTAAAATTACTGGAAAATATAAGCATCGTTAAAACATAGAAATATGTACATCAGCCTAAGACCACAACAAAGTAAACTTTTTTATCTTTCTGTTGAATTTTTGATTGCTGAATTAAACAGCAGGTTTCCTCGAGGCCATCCAGCGTCGAAACAGCAACGCACTAGAAAACCTGAGAGTTCGTACCGCCACCAAGCATGGCAATGATTTTCAAATAAATTAAATTAGTTCTTCGACCAATATTTTACTTGTATCAATACCAAAATTTAATCATTTGTGCCCTTCAACAGTGCTAACAGCTTCAGTAATTTTTTCTTAGATATGTTCATCTTTTTTTGGGTAATGCTGCTAACAAACATTCTGACGAACATTAGTCAAGCTCACAAACAAATCAACCGATAATCACCAACATTTTATCAATTATGTATTTTAACATTACTAACAACCCGTAAAAATTTCAAAAAGATCCATTCTCAAGTTTTTAGTTATTGTGCTAACAAACTAATGAACGATGGAACAGATCATCACAAAAATTTGGTCATTTACTCCTCGTATTGTACCTAACAACTCATGTAAATTTTATAAAAATCAATCAGTAACTCTTTGAGCTATGGCATTGAGAAAAATGAGAGGGACAAACAAAAACGGATGGATGGATCTTCACCAAAAGTTAATCGTCTGTTACTCCTAACATGCCTATAACAATGGATGTACACTTGATCACAATCCGCCCATAACTTTTTGAGTTATTTTGGTGACAGACAAACTCGACGAAGACACAGCCTCTTTGGCGGAGGTAATTAATCCGTCACGCATTAAGTCATTAATATATGGAGAACGTAGTAGCTGCAGTAAAGCCATATTTCGAAGATCTGCTTAATTCAACAACAGTACTCTTCGCCGCGAACTTATATCTTGGGAAACTGCATGGAAATACTCCGACGAGTCTAAACCACAATCAGTGCTAAACTCATTGATTGAAGCATATTGACACTAAAACCACCACCCAAGTACTTCTGCATATTTCGTCTACTTTCCCAATTACAAGTAGCTTCGTGGAGAGTTCCTTGTCACGATTGCAGCTGCTGAAGACCGAAAATCGCACAGTTATAGGAGAAAAAAAAAGGTTAGAAGGCCTAATGCTTAAGGCTATTCATGAAGACAAAGTTATAAATATAGAGGACTTAATTGACGAATTTTCGAAAGCAAATCGAAGGCTTATGTTACCGTAAAAATTAACTTAGAGCATGAGCAAAGATTTATTTTTTTCAATAAGTTACGTGCGCAGATAATTCCGTTTATATTTGCAAAGAGTAAAACAGAAAGGGACAAAAGAAAAAGAAATCTTGTATATATATTTTTTTCAAATTCGCAGTTATGTTTCGAATCACTGACCTATCTAGTACGAAGTTGTATCAAGTTGTCTGTTTTGTATGAAGTTTATACTGTAGCAAGTGAAAAAATATGCGCTATTTCTATAAATTAGCTCAGTTATTGTTGGATTAAACTTTAATGATTTCTTCTATTATTTTTTTATGCCAGTTCAAAATGTACATCATAAACTACTGTATAATCTGATCTCTCCAATACTTTGCATTGGATATATGTATAATTGTTTGTACAAACTATTATTATGGGATAGTGTTTTCTTTCATTTTTAGTTGAATCATAACATGAAACTAGAGCACTCTAAAAGCGCATACCTCCGCCAAGCGAGGCAGCGGTAGCAAAAAATTCAATTTGGCTCTGAAACCATAATTTCTTTGTATAAACTCCAAAATATAATCATTTGTGTCTTTTGATAGAAATAACAGCTTGTGCAATTTTCTTGAAGATCCGTCCTTGACTTTTTGAGTTAACTGCTAACAAAAGTTATGACAAGCATGAGTCAAACACACAAACGAACAAATCGATCTGCACCAAAATTTGATCATTTATGTCTTTCAACATTGCTAACAACCCCTATAAATTTCATAAAGATCTATTCATTATTTCTTTAATTATTGTGCTAACAAGCATAAAATTAAAAGTAGTGACAAACGAACGAACGAACAAACGGATCATAACCAAAATTTGGTTATTTACTTTTTGTTATATACCTAACAACTCATGTTGATTTCATAAAATCCATCCATAACTTTTTAGTTATGGCATTCAGAAATATGAGACAGATAAATAAATAAACAAACAATCAAACAAACAGATGGACGGATCTTCACCAAAAGTTAATCATTCGTTCCTCCTAACATACCTAACAATCCCTATAATTTTTGTCAAAATCCGTCCATAACTTTTTAGTTATCTTGGTGACAGACAGAAAACCCAACGAAAACATAACTTCCTAGGCGGAGGTAACGACACCTGCCTACATCATTCTTCACCTTCAACTAGGTTGTGACGAAACCGGTGATGCAATTTCCCCTTTATCCAAACTAATTCTTATGTCCACTTAATGTACGGTGGAAAGGCCAGAGTTAAAAATATAATAATAATAATGGTTTTAATGGTGCTTTTGGAACACTTATTTACCTAACGCTTAACTTTATTTTTATGGCATAAGGTTATACCATTCAGGTTCCCCCTTATCAGATCTTTGCCTTCTACTGGCGAAATCATACAAGAATCGCTGTACCGTCTTGGCATGTCGACCTAAAATTCTTGCACTGACAGCATATGAAATCCTCTTGCAGTTTCTTTCAAAATAAATATCACTTCAGCTGCCAGATCTTCAAGTTAGCACGTCTCATGTTAAGCTTTAGTTTATTAGACTAATAACGTGGCTCACTTTCAAGGGAGCGAAGGGAGCAACAACATACGAATATTATGAGTAGGACTTCAAGATAAACAACAAATAAAATGTTGCCAAATAAGAGTACGCACTGTGTTACGCACTTCCTACAAATATGAGACAAGCATTTTCGCTGAAACATATTTTAGAAGTAAAATAACTAGTTGGGACTATCGTCCTGAGTCGCAGTGTATGTATGCACATATGTGTGATTCAAGCTCGCTTTTCCAGTTATTCTGCTTTGCAAATTCTTTGATCAACTCTTAAAATTTCAGCAGGAAGACAACAAAACATTCTCTCTAATGATTGCTAAACTTTAACTGCCAGGACATGAATACTCTGAACACAGCAATTTATGTCAATTTAAGAAGAGGACAACATAACATAAAGTTCCAAGTTCGTGAACATTTGATCCGAATTTATTTTAGTGCATTCCCTCCAAGAAACTGAACAACAAAATTTTGGTACGATGAAGAGCGTAGAGAACATTATGGCTGCATTCATGCAAGAAACTTATGCGACTTTCACTTTCGGAAGAAATTTTAGTTTCAGTGAATCGCAGTACGCAATAACAAATTTTAATGCACACCTGCAAAATTGGGCACCGGTAACATGATGTGATCGTACCCGGGTTGCATTCTTCATTCAACTGAAACAGCGTGTACTAATCCTTTCTGCTACTGGTGATAAAATGAGGTGGTAAAACCCTGAGTACAATCGAAAATGAGAAAAAGAGGATAGTTCAGAAAAAGAAACTGTTTAAAAATCATTTGACAAGTCTAAACTCGAAGAAACTGACTTGGAGGAATGAATAATTGTAAGTCTTACAAAAAGTGCAATAGACTTACGCGAACGTATCTATGGAGTATCAGTAGTAAAGCATGTAATCAGTCCTATTGTAATTTTGGTGCAGCATGTGCTATGTAATACCGGTAATGGATTTATTTATTTGTTCAAAAGAAAAACTACTATTAAAAATTTGAAAAGCCAGTGGCATTACTAGCTGCCTTTTACTCCATCTCTACTGTGCTTTTAAAGACAAGATCTGCTAAGCAAACGAGTAAGGTGAAGAGAACCACGAGGGTCTACCAAATCAACTCTCAGATTATGACATGGTGACAGATGAAGTCATCCGCTACTGCCTCTGTATCACAAGCTTCTCGACAGAGGAGACGCGACCCTTAGTAGGCTACTTGCAATATGTCAACTGCTCTCTTCGCATCTCTAGCTATGAATGGAATGTGAAAGCTATAGCATCTAGCCCACTTAGTACGCGATCTGCAGGAAGTTAAGTATGGTTTCTTTCCCTGATGTAGGAACTACAAAACACCATGTTATTGTTACTGTGTAGCAGTCATAGTTTCTGCTCGGTCTCCCAACTTTTAACAACACAATCTACATACACTCTCATTCGAGCAATCCCTAAAGCTAAGCTCTCAAGTCTATGCCACTCTTACTTCACCATAAAAAAAGTGATCCATTACTGAGGTCAAATGAGCATTCCCCAAGACAAGGGCGACAAATATACAACATGACCGGTTGCCACTCTACTCTTCCATTAAAAAATCTATCCACTAACAAATCTGAACTGTAGTAAACACTGAACCATGTTTGCCTCTACAGAAGACGCAGTTTCTGTCCCGCACTCCCTATTTTCATAAACTTTAATCTACTAACAATCGCAAATGAGCAGCAAAGACTGAACTATATTTGCAAAACATCAACCTTGGCCTACTGTATGAATTTTCTTCCTTCCTCCTCCTAAAAACTCAATTTAGCAACAAGCACTTGCTGTTTTCAGAAAAGTAACCGACCTATGTTGTCAGACAGAAACCTTTGCTTTAGTCGTTCCAGCTTAGCATAAAATACGATTCACCAACACTACACAACGAGAAAAAACGAACTAAGCCTACAAGTCAGTGACTTTTTGGTGTCACTTTGCTACCTCACTTCTAGCCCAGCTCTTGCCTAAGCGTATGCATCACTTTAAGGCGGTATATAGACGCCGCTGCCAGCTCTATCTCTGCTCGGGCTCTACGACCAACGCATTTGTTGTGGCCGCTTTGGTTTTATCAGAGCCGTTTACGGGGAAGCTCGCTCGGTTAAGCAGCACTTCTCTTTATTCAGAGAGACTAAACATAATAGTTTTGTCGAGACCCAAGCGACACCGACACTACAGGCCTCGCCTCCGTGCGCTCTCTTTGTCGAGTTGCAATGAGACTTGTTTACATTTCATTTTACTAATTGTGAGGCAGAAAAGACTCGCCAAGCAGCGTTGTGTTTACTCTAAAATGAGAGTAAACCTGACGATGAGAACAGTGTTTGTGTATCTCATTATTCTCTGTTTTGTAGGCGAAAGCGCCTAAGGCATGATGCTTGATCCCGCCCGACGCACTTTAGCATTCCAAGGAAATGGTAGAAGCTTACTGTCTCCGGAGCAAGTTTTAGTGGATGAAAGTAATAGACGCCTATCTAGACTTCAAATTGTTTTCTTGGCTTCTGCCGCGAAGGTCTGCAGTTAAGTACAATAAAAATGACATCTCTTCTGAAGAACGCACGCAGTCTCTGTTAGAGTATTTTGAGATTCTGATGCAAACAATCACATTGTTTCACTGTTCCTATGTGATGCAATTGATTCTGGTCGAAAATGCAAGGTTGAGTTGGACTTTCGATGCCAGTTTTATAAAGTAAAAGGAGAAGTCCATGCAGTACTGATAATAATGTGATACTGAAATGCTATCCAATCAAAGTTGATTTGCTTAATGAAAAATTTTCAAGATAGCCGAAGTTTCCATGTCATACCATAAATTACAAAACACTTGCTACCAATGAAGACCCAATTTCTTAAAATCTGTTTCTATAAAAGATACGCAAGCTTTGGCCT
Organism: Parhyale hawaiensis; assembly: GCA_001587735.2. Classification (NCBI taxonomy): domain Eukaryota; kingdom Metazoa; phylum Arthropoda; class Malacostraca; order Amphipoda; family Hyalidae; genus Parhyale; species Parhyale hawaiensis. The sequence goes on from LQNS02277219.1 coordinate 3,481,633, forward strand.
AGTACAGTAAAAGGTGCTGATTCGTGCTACTGCTACGCCCCACAATAATGATAATACAAATGAATTAGGTTAAAAAGAGGGAAATGTTTTCGTTATGTTTTTCACATTTACCAAAATAAAACGAAGGCAATTGTTTCACGAGCTGTAGTATTTATAGCTGGAACACATACTGTAGTTAACAAATACGCTGCAGGGAACGAAGCTGACCAAGTTCCAAGCAAATATGTTCATGGCGCTTTCCCTGGCATAAATCACCATCAAAAGCTTGTCCCAGGTTGCTGTGAAACGCTGATGAGAAAACACTGCTGTTATTATATTCACAACTTGGAGCCATTATATGCGAAAATACTATTGTATTAATCTGTGGAAATATTGAGTTTTATATGGGTAGTGTTGTGAAATTTATTATTGGCTACACTGTGCTTGATGAGTTACAACTATTATTGTGATTGATTCAATTGATAGTAAAGTGGAAGAGCTTGCATTTATTCTGTAATTGTGCCTATGAAGATATACTAATAATAATTATAGTTCAATGACATTGCTTTGGTTGTTTGCGGTGTTCTAAAGTGGAGTGAAAGTCTTGCATATATTGCACTATTTTGCATACATATATTACTAACATGAGTAACTCTACTTAGCGTTACTGAAAGACTACGCAAGATAGCACTGAACTGAAAGTAGCTATTACAATATTCTAACTTACATATAATGAGTCTCTATGGTAACTTCCATAGGACAAAAAACACCGACCGCACAATTTAGGATACAAATGCTGCATTACCAAACCCATAATCCCAAGATGCATATTCGAGAACGTGAAAGTGTTCATGCTGTTCTATAGTCTGTGGTCTATATTTTAATATTTGATGTATTGTGGGCACGTTCGATTGGGCACCGAAATTTTTTTAATTAAACCTTGCAGCTTGGACTTCTCCGAAATTTCAGACAGAATATTTAGATTTGCCATTTTGAAACGTGTTACGAGCCTTAGTGTTAGAAGCAACGCGATTGGGTTCAGCCCGCTTAAAGCTCCATTACAAGGAGCAAGATTGAATGTCTGGAAGTTCATGGGTAAAGTATTGAGAAACAGTGATCGAATACCATCTGTTATTGAAGTTGGGATGCAATAAACGTCAATAAACGTAGGAGAACAACAGTACAAATAAATTTAAGATTGTAAATGTAGAGTCTAACTTAGCTAGGTTTTCTCAGAACTGAGACAGTCAAGAATCAAAGTACGAGGTAGAGAAAATCGAAAGGAAAGAAGGGAAGAAATGAATACTTTAGTAGGAACGAAAAAGAGAATCTACAGAGCCTTAGCAGATGGCTCCTACAGTAACTACGTAAATTATATTCGACACGTAACACAGCATGTGATGTATAGCCGTGTGGCATATACGTATATCACATTCACAAGTTAAGGGGACTGTCTCGCCAAAAATGTTGAATTTTTTTTCGTTTTCTTTAGGAGGGGGAGGGGGTGGTGGGCCTCTCTTGCGAAGTAGGTATTTCTCGACTTCAAAACGATTTCTTTTATTTGACCGATCTTCATGAAACTGGCTACAGATATGTCAAATCGAAAATAAAGTTTTGTCGGTTAGACTCGTCTACTTTTCCCCATAGTTATTCAAAGAACACGGGGGAAAAGGAATCTCCTTTTTCTCTGAGTAACTCATTTTCTATGTGGAAAATGGGAATAAGTACAGGACTATGTCTGACCCACATTTTTTCCGATTTTATGTGTCTGTACCAAGTTTCATGTAAATCGGCGAAAAAGTGAAAAAATTATGGGTTTGGGAGTGGCTTAACTTAGAAAATCTAGTACTATCGGCCTGAAATCAGCTCGTCTACTACCGGGTCGATCTTCATGAAACTTGGTACTGATATGTAAATCGGAAAAAATGTAGGTTAGACTCCTGTACTTTTTCCGATTTCCTATAAAAGCGAGCTATTCAAATAAAATGGATAACCCCTTTTTATTTCTATTTCTTAGAATAGCTCGTTTTTCTATGGGAAAATGGGAAAAACTTCATGAGTCTAACCCACATTTGTTTTCGATTTTACACATGTGTACCAAGTTTCCTGAAGATGGGCCCAATAATAGAATTCTTTCAGTGTGTGTGTGTGTGGGGGGGGGGCTAACCTCCCCCACCCAAAAAACGTCTTTTCAAAATCCTTTTTTTTTTTCACTCAACAGTAGCTATATAGCTCACGGCACGTGGACACGCAGGCCAAGTTTTTGGCAACCAGTGCAAGGCTAAGTGGGGATAACAGGGAGGGGAAGGGAAGTGCGAACCTAACCTGAAATTTTCTTTTCCTGATTTCAGAACGTTGCTCCTCCAATGTTTTTTTGATTGTAGACAGATGATACAGATTTTGTTGAATTCGCAAAAGTTCGTGAGACGGTGAGAGGACGAATACTGTAAAGCTTCATGGATGAGGAACTAGAAGAAAAGTCAGACAGAGTTAAAGACGTTCATTAACAATGGACAATGTAAAGAGCTATGACGGCTCTACAGTCGACTGGCAGCACAGTTCATTTAGTAAACAGAGTTATGACACATCTAAGTGAAAATACGGCCGGCAACTTTCAGCCAATCGGCGATCGCCTTGTCTCTGATGTCACTGCACTGCAGTAAACAAAGGAAGTCACAGCTCATTTGCTAAAGAAAGTTATATCAGACCTAATGAATATCCAAATTAAACTCGATTCGACAACTTTTATCAATAATACAGAATATGAAGTAGCATAATCTGACATGGAGTAGATGATTTATTGTATTACAACTTCATCTGTTGCGTAATGAAGCAGTTTTAAAAAGCGCCCTCCTCCAATCGTGTGCACGCCGTCATTCCAGACAGCAAACTGAGTTATACGCGTTTGAAACAAGTTGTGCTTTCGGCAGATACTTCTGCGTGACGTCACTGTACTGCAATTGTACGAAATACCTGTCTGCCATAACTTTTTTTTAGTAAGTGAACTGTGCCACCAGTCAAATCTAGCATTCTAGTTCTGCAACGTCGGGGTGGAGAGCTGTGGCATTATATAATATTTATATATACATATATTATGTTAAATGTTGTAGCAACAAAGAAGTAACGGTGCTGTCGGACAAATAATACACTCATGTACAGAATCATTTCAACTGCGGTCACAACCAACCTTGCCTCCAACATACATTCAAAGTAAAGGTTCCAAGATTGTTGCCAGCGGTGACTGCGTAAGCTTTTGTGCCATCAATTAATTCTGTTCCGCAGACTTGCTACACGCTCTCGCTTCCTCAAAAGCGCCCTTGCGTAATTGCTTCCAGCAGCTAGGAAACCTGTATGTCCTTCCTCGAGTCTTGCCGATTAGAATTTCTATTCACCGATGCTCCTCTTTGGAAAACCTGCTGTGTTCAGTGTTTTTGAGGGGGCTTTGAAGCCGGTAATTTATGCGAGGTTGTTCTTTTGTTCAATTCTTATCTCCCGAAATTTGGTTTCTAGAAAAGTATACACAATATGTGGAAATCAAAATGGTAAACGTTGCTCTGATGAAACTTTGAATTTTATTGGCAGTGAAAATGTTGAATTCAAAAGTGATAAACATTTCTTTTATGCTATTTGGGTTATATAAGCATAACTTAAAAAGTTTTCAAATTTTGCAGTTGTATGTACCCTATTGTACGAAGATATGTATTTAAATTAAATTATCGAGGTTTTTCATTCGAAATTTTCTAACTTTGGTTCCATAAGTAAAACGAGGATTTCAATCGGTTTGTTAATTCATTTCTCATGAACCTTTCGAGTTTTCGTTACGAAGTATCGAAAATGTTGAATTCAGGTTTAATTCTGCCTGGACGACTGCAAGCACTGAGATCTGAATATATTAATGGATTGAAAATATCGGCGTAGGGAAATCCAGAATCCTATTATGTTGAAAAAGTAGATGCATTACTGCCGGTTTCTTTTTCAAAAAACTTTTCGAAAATTTATTTGTAGCTGTGTGATTATTAACAACAATGAAAGCAGTGGTTTTAGATAACTGTGTAGCATAACTTGAACTACCCTCTCAAAGGTGTTGGTAAGAAATGTACCGAAGCTTGAAAATTCAGGGACTATATTATAGTACATAACTTATTTGGGATCACTTATTAGCAATTGTGAAGAGATGCTCATCTCAAGTTTTTCAGTTATAGGGAGTCGAATGCAGAATTAACATTCTTACACTTGCTAATTGAACTCTCAATAACTTTATTCAAGACTGAAAGCTCGACCAAACTATTATAATATCTATGTGCTTACCGCCACTGTGGGAATAATATAGGAAGAAATTAGAACCTTCAAGCACGGGAGAGCTCTTACTAATAGAAGAAATCAGCGAACAAATTCGTTACCGCGTATCTCAGCTGACTGAAATATGCTCCATCAGAATAAAAACTCTAGTCAGTTCCGGAAAGATAATTGGATACGTTTGTAGGACTCAGAAAAACTTAAGGGCTCAATGAATGGACAACTTTGATATAAATTTGAGAGAGTGCTGTACCAGTTCTTTGAAATCACCTAAAAACATTGCATAAAACCCACAAAGTAACAATGGAAAAACGAGTTATTCAAAGAAAACGAAAAAAAGGATCTGTTTTCTTTTATTAATCCGTTTTCTATGGAGAAAATGGAAAAAAGTAAAGGAGACTAACCCACATTTTTTTCATTTTACACATCTGTATCAAGTTTCATTAAAAACGGCCCAATAGTAAAAACATTTTCGAAGTCGAGAAAATAACTTCTCAGGAGAAGCCTAAGCCCTCCTCCTTTGCCCCACCCCCCTGTTTCCCCAACTTAGCCTTGCACTGGCTGCCTAGAACTTCGCCTGCGTGTCCGTCTGATGCATAGCTGCTGTTTAGTTAAAAAACCGGATTTTCAACATTTGAAGGTTTTTTGGGGAGAACGGTCCCCTAAGATATAGCAAAATAAAAATATTAAAAATTCATCCTATGACGCTATAACCGATTATAATCCCATTAATATCTTCATCACTTAGCAACCACGTACACTACTGTACGTTTGCGCAGCGTGAGGTACCGGCCTTCTAGTCGAAGTTTCCTCAATTGAAGCACTTATTGCTAGCATACTGATAGTTTGCAACACCTTACTTATGCATGGAGTGGCGTTTCTACTCCCAATTCTAGAACTAACATTTTTAAACCAGCGAACTCATATATAGTTTAGCTAAGAGCTACCGCTATCAAGAGGGCACAGCTTACAAGTTCTGACGTGACGTCTAACGTAGTCTCCTTGGTTTATAATAACAAAAAAATTAAAAAAGAGCGGTTTTCGGGTAACCAATTTAAATTTTCATTTCGATTTCATTAACGTGCTGCTGGCGGAACGCATTTCACCAGTCCCTTTGTATTCTATCCTCGAGTTGATAATTATATAGAGACATAGATGACGATGATTTCTGGCCGTTAGAATATTTATTAAAGGAACAACTAGTCTTTGAAAATTATATGTCTGTTTCATGCTTTCCATAGAATGTCTACTGTAGCTTTGTATTCCCATTCGTGTTATAATGCGAGTAAAGGGTAAAACAATGAATTTGATAACCACCAAAGGATTTTTTTAATAATATTTCAAGCCATGGAGGGTTATGCATAACTTTTAGAACAAAGAACTTTTTAATTGAAGTGGTAATGCGTTGAAATAACGTTTAATCAGTGAGAAAACGAGGATCGTTAATAGACTATAGTATGTAAAACCGTTTTGGTCTCCAGATGACGTCACAGCTGGCCAGCAAGCAAAGGGGCGGAGTTGGAGATGCGCGTAGGGTTTCCTCTTCGTAGTTATACCATGATTAATTGCACGACACAGAAGGTCCTGTAAAAATGAGATTAATGAACAATACGCGCCGCAGGCACCGCCCAGGCATGATATAGAAGACAGACAGATGAAAAATCTTAATAAAAGTACAAATTTCTCACTCAGTATTTGTGAGATGAACGTATTATGTCCGAGCTGTGGTGAAAGCTCATTTTCACAATCCGAGCATACTGATGTAATGTTCATGTTACTTTGCCCATTTTACACGACTTTAGTAAAAGAAAAATGTGAATGCTTAGCAGGTGCGGCCTTTTCAAGATCTACTGAAATAAATATGAGAGCAAAAACCTCACTTTCTAGCTTGCTTGACTTTATCAATCAGCTGATATAAGTACATTCTTAACTAGAGCACCCTGAGAGCGCATACTTCAGCAAGAGAGGCAACGGTAGCAAAAATTTCAATTGGTTCTGGAACCATAATTTTCTTTGCATAAACTCTAGAATCTAATCATATGTGCCTTTCGATAGTAATAACAGCTTGTGCAATTTTCTTGAAGATCCGTTCATAATTCTTTTGAGTTATACTGCTAACAAACGTTATGACGAACATGAGTCGAACATATAAACGAGCAAACCGATCTGCACCAAAATTTAATCATTTATGTCTGTTAATGTTACTAACAATCTCTATAAATTTCATAAAGATCCATTGATTATCTTTTGTGTTATTGTGCTAACAAGCATAAAATTAAAAACAGTGACAAACGAATGAATAAACGAACGGATCATTACCAAAATTTGTTCATTTACTCTTTGTTATATACCTAACAACTCACGGTAATTTCATCAAAATCCATTCATAACTTTTTGAGTTATGGCATTGACGCAAATGAGGCAGACAAAGAAACAAACGAACAAAAAAACGGATGGACGTATCTCCACCAAAAGTTAATCCTCTGATCCTCCCAACATACCTAACAATCCTCATAAATTTCGTCCAAATCGGTTCGTAACTTTTTGAGTTATCTGGGTTACAGACACACAAACACGACGAAAACATAACCTCCTTGCCAGAGGTAATAAACTATGGCGTAATATGGTTTATCATAGTCCGCAACAGTACTTGACTCTTAGGTTCACGTGGCCTCTGACGCTTTCGGCCAAAATGAGAAAAATTGGATTTTTCTCAAGAGCTATTATGAACATGTCCAGGCACGATCCTGCAGGCAAGCGCCCAACTGTGTCCCCGCCGTATCCAAGATACCTTCTCAGCAAGAAAATTGTTTCGTACCTTGGAAGTATTTTCTTTACTATTAGATAGGGGGAAAAGAATAGCTCTTGAGAAAATCCCATTTTTTCTGTTGCCGACTTTTGGCTGCCAGCGTCAGACCAAAGAGTCAAGTACTGTTGCGGTCTATCGGTTTATAAATAAATACGTAGTTCAAGTGTTGGCAGGCGAGAAAGTTACTTTGAGCTTTCATCAGCTGCATTCTGAGGATTGAAAATGTTATGAACGAAGGAATATATTGAAAACGTTCCTTTATTTTGATTCATATACACTTTTGGCGCTTTTAGCGGTTCCATGACAATGAGTCATGAAGTTATTTAGACGCTCGAATTTGCATGTGTTGATATGTTTACTAAGCAAAATCATAAAACAGTAGACTATACTACCAACTCTTTCTTGTTTATTATATACAAAAAATAATATAATAGCGTAACGGGCCAGTAAGATCATATTTACACAACCATTTTGCACATTGTGGGGTGTTGTGAGTAAAATAAGATGCAGTGTCAGAAACAATTAATCGGCACGTGCCTCCCTTTCCTGCTAAAATCCTCAACACTTCCCAGTGCTTTGTTTGCAGGTTTTTGATTTGCTGAACAGTAAACTAGAAAATTTACGATTTTTCACCTCTTGCAGCACTTGGCGCATTGCAGTAACTGGGGCCAAAAAGCCAGCAAAAATTGCGGTCATGGAGATCCGTGGGCTGAAGGTAGTAGAGGCGGCAATGATATCGGTGGCCTTATCGGTGCTTCTGTTAGAACTAATTGTTATGGCACCGCTAGCGCCTGAAATATGGCCTGCTAACCCACCGAATGATAACTATAGAGCTGTTAATGAGGCTTGTCGCTCCCTGGGGGCCTATGTTCTGAAATACAGCAGCTATAGCGCTAGCATTGATATGCTCGCATTAGGCGTGAGGGATGGGTGTGCCTCCAAGTCAATGGTGTGCTTCTCATTGACCCATGATGTGTCATCAGTCATGAGGAGGATTGATGGGCGAGTGAAGGAGGGCAAATGATGTGTGAGGTCCTAAAAAAGTGGGCAGTTTCAGCTATGGCGTTTTGTTTTTAATAGGAATTCCTATCTTATACTAGTAAATGAACTGAAGGAAGAGGTTTGCTAGAGCAGCCTTTTCGCTCACAATGCAAAGTAACGTTAATTTATGGAAAGCATGAGTATTTTTGTTAATATTGTCTTTATAGCCAAGTTATTCAATGTATAGACACTGGCATTTTATATACCTTGAGTTACCTTGAGAGTCTTCGGAAGAAGTCCAGGTGACGTTGTTCACGTCACCCCACGTGTGTGGAGTCACTCTGCTGGGTGTCTTCTGTGGTGCCGCAGTTTGCGACCAAAG